>LAPY01000136.1:241468-281173 GCA_000970635.1 Eragrostis tef | reverse complement strand
TTTTCCTGCCCCCCCCCCCCCCCCCTGGGTGAAGGCCTACTAAGATTTTATCAGTAGTAGTAACTACGGAGATTTTACAAGTACATAGATCTGCTGTGAACATTTTGTATTGTTTTTTCTTGGAAGCATGTGGTGTTGTATGCCTGACCAAAGAACAGAGGATTAATCATTTCGGGATCCGAATCAGGTCTGCTAATCCTTTTTATTACTAGAGTCACGTGACTGCGGATGCTGGTTCCATAAGAAATGTATGCCAAGTAGAAGAAATTGCCAGAAATCAATACAAGTGTGTGTGAAAATATTCAGAGGGCCCCCATATCTCATGAGCATGGCTAAGACATTCATAATTTTCTAATGTATTTTTCTAAAAACTTAGAACTACCTCCAAAGATAGTCCAAAGTTGCCCAAGAAAAATGTCAAATCAGTAATGGCTAATGAGCGATATAGATTGAACGCTGCTATCCGTAGCACAAAACAACAATCAACAAACTAGATTAGCAATCAGCAGCCGTTTGCACACATCGGTCGCACTGCCGGGTCGGAAGACCCGATCGTGTGTGAAGTATTTTCGATATAGATTATACCCATGAAAAAACAGAATGTGTTTTGAAGGAAAGATTAGACATGCAGACAAACAATGCATTGGACTTCTAAAAACAAAGTTTCATTTCTTCTTATTAAATTGAGATTCCAAGAAATAATAAAAAGATATCATACACTGACTCATTGTTTTGTACTAGCAGCAATTGCTCGAGTCCTAGCTAGACAGAACACAAGTACCCAAACCTCACCGAGGTTTTAAACAAAATTGCAAGGACATCCCATTTTTAAAAAGCAAAGAAGCACATGACACACCCTTTGGCTTCCTCGTTTATCTCGCCTGACTCCTCTCACATTCTCTCTCCCTCGCCTTCCTGTCCGCTTCCCGAGAAGCAGACGAAGCCCCGCGGATTTCCACCCGGTTCCCCCACGCCGCCTCGCCTGGTAGCGCAGTACCCCCCATTCCGCAGCTCAATCCGCCGCCAGGGCTGCGGTTCGGCGCTCGGATCCGGCAGTCTCGTGCCGAAGCGCCGCAGATCCGAACAAATCCCAGCCTTCCCGGTGAACTCTCCTTCCTCCGGCCGCAGTTCTTTAGCCGCGTTCTTGGTTTTGGGTTCACATTTGAGCTCGCATTTGTGCAGTTAGGTGCTTTAGGGTTTGTTTTGGGCGTCTTCTTCCGTTTGATTTTCTTGCGTTTGCATTGCGCAGGTGGGCTTACTGCTCCCTCTGGTTGCTCGAGCTTCACCTTGTTGCATCATTAGCATCAGAATTAGGTACACTCCTTGAGTGTTTATTCTAGTGTCTGGTTGCCGGTGAGCTGGTCATTTGCATGCAATTCTGGTTGTGCTAGAAGCCGAGGATCCTCAGAGCTTTCTAGTTGCCGCGGGCATGTTGTTGCTGTGAGAAGAATCCCTGAGGAAAGATGTGGAAACAGTTCGTGAGGAAGCTGCCTAGGAAGTCCTCTGCCTCTGGGAAGGGTGACTGTGCTTCAGGCTCTAGTCCAGGAAGCAATGCTGCCGATAACAGGGGCACGATACAGCGCACAAGCAGTTGCCCCAGTGGTGGCCCTGCCCGTCCGGCATCCAGCGTGAAACGCATGTCATCTGCGGTCTTCCCTTCGAGCGTGGTGGCTGGCATTGAGCCTCTTGTGCCCTTCAAGGATGTTCCGAATGGGGAGAAGCAGAATCTGTTTCTCAGCAAAGTGAGCCTGTGCTGCATTGTCTTTGATTTCTCGGACCCGAACAAGAATTCAGCGGAGAAGGATTTCAAGCGGCAGGCATTGTTAGATCTTGTGGAATATGTGGATTCAGCAAGCTCCCGCTTCACGGAGACAATGATTGCTGCCTGCTGTAGGATGTTTGCCATCAACTTGTTCAGGGTGTTCCCTCCTAGTTACAGGACCAGTTCATCTGGCGGTGGTGAGGGTGAAGAGGAGGAGCCAATGTTCGACCCTGCATGGACACATCTGCATCTCGTGTATGACCTGCTACTGAAACTTATTGGTTCCTCATCTCTGGATACAAAGTTAGGAAAGAAGTATTTTGATCACTCATTCATCGTGAAGCTGCTCGAGCTCTTCGATTCTGAGGATCCAAGAGAAAGGGATTGCTTGAAAACAATATTGCATCGGATCTATGGAAAATTCATGGTACACCGACCTTTCATCCGCAAAGCAGTGAGCAATATATTTTACCACTTTGTTTTTGAGACTGATCGCCACAATGGTATTTCTGAACTGTTGGAGGTTTTCGGCAGTGTTATTAGTGGCTTTGCATTGCCGCTGAAGGAGGAACACAAAATCTTTTTTTGGAGGGTTCTAATTCCTTTGCACAAGCCAAAAACAGTTGGTGTGTATCTGCAGCAGTTAACCTACTGTGTGACCCAATTTGTGGAGAAGGAGCCAAAGCTTGCAAGTTCAGTGATTCTTGGCTTGCTCAGATACTGGCCAATAACAAATAGCCAGAAAGAGGTTATGTTTCTGAGCGAGATTGAAGAGGTCCTGGAGGCAACCAACACGGTCGAGTTCCAGAAGTGCATGGTCCCATTGTTTCAACGAATTGCTCATTGTATCAACAGTTCCCACTTCCAGGTAACATTTCTGAGTGAATATTTCTAATATGTGTTGATCCTATTTTGTTAGCTTCGGGAAAATGAATTGACCGTTGTACTTTAATTTGCATTAGCATGCCCATACTGTATCTGCATGCATTTTAGCCTTTTATGTACATATACATTTTCATCATGTATGCAAAAGTCATGTACAGAATGGAGAAAACACATGATAATGACAACCATTCATTGAAAAGAAAAAAATAATTTATCAACCACTCATGGACGGTTTTGTCTATTTCGTTTCCGGTAATCCCCTTGGTTCACTTTGCCATATAGATAGTAAAGTCCAAAGAACCAGACATCCAGTTTGAAATATTCTTGCCCACAAAATCTCGTTATCATAGCCACTGACTACTCGCACAAGGCTAGATTCGTTTCGGTTTCTTGATGCATGAAGTGTATATGACTTGTCACTTATAGGGAAGCCAAATGAGTCATAAATACCTGCTAATTTGAGAAAGATGTGGACAAAGGATGGTAGGCCATCATGCCACCAATCATTTTAAACGATGAAACTTTATTGATAGCTTCATCCGTTAGCCAAGTAGCTGGTTGGTAACAAGCCACGTATGGTATGCCCAGTTTTGGCCCAATTTGATGTTAGGGTAGCAAAAGCTGAATAATATGAACAATACCAGAATGAAATATTAACTAAACTGGAAACTCAACCGCTTTCTTCTGTTTTTTTTTTCAATGGAAAACCGTTTTCTTGTGTTATGGTTTGTTTCTCCTAAAAGGAGAAATGAAACCCTTGTCTGTAACAATAGCAAGTTTTGGCCTCGTTGTCCCCCCTTTTGTTCCTGTTAGTATGTCTAGCCTTATAGATGCTTTTTCAGATGTTCCTCTGAACGGTTCAGTCAATCAAACAAATGTTTCAGGTTGCGGAACGAGCACTCTTCATGTGGAACAATGATCACGTCATCAGTTTGGTTGCACAGAACCGGCAAGTGATTGTGCCCATTGTCACTCCAGCCCTCGAACGCAACTGCCAGAACCACTGGAACCAGTCAGTCCTTAATCTGACTGTTAATTTGAAGAAGATGCTGTCAGAGATGGATGAGGAGCTCTTTTCAACCTGTATTACCAAGTACATGGAAGATGAAGACAAGCAGGAGTCTTTGAAACAAAAGCGGAAACTAGTTTGGGAGCGGCTGGAGTCAGCCGCGGCCTTGGGAGCGGCTGGAGTCCGCCGCGGCTTTTCAGCCAGTGACCGGCAACACAGCCGTCCTGGTGAGTCGCTAGGCATCATTGAAGTTTGTGTCAGTTGAGGAAAGCTTCAACTCCTTCCACCGCTCCGTGTTGCGAAAAGGGGACTCTATTGGTGAAACGGGTCAAGTGCTGAACAGCTCGTCTTCACCAACTTCCCCTTGTTTAGTTTGTTCGTACTAGTAATGCTTTCCTGTAACTTGTACCTCTGGGATCTCTCCGTGTATGCTATGTAAGTGGCATGCCTGTTTATAACTGTGCTTGTATTACGAGCATTGTCTTGCGGTTGTATTCTGCTCTTGCATTTTCTCAGGTTCACCTACATTACGAAACTAGCTTTACGAGGCTAAAGTCCAGGATTGGTCTAATCTAGCTGAACTAAAAGCTGTATAGGAAATGAATATTGCTCCCTGCGGTTTTTAGTGCTGACTTTTAAATCAGACGAAGCACAAAAAAGTAACAACGTTTTGGCTAATTGTTCGGTCACAAAAAAATAAAAATATTCCGTTGCCGGGACTCGAACCCGGGTCTCTCGGGTGAGAGCCGAGTATCCTAACCAGCTAGACTACAACGGATTTGTGTAATCTTCCAAGAAGTCTTATATATACCTCATAGTATAACTATAAATCTTCGGATACCGCTTGCCAAGTAGAGTGGTTGGTAACAAGCCACGTATGACCAGTTTTGGGCCCGATTTGATGTTAGGGTAGCAAAAGCTGAATAACATGAACAATACTAGGGGCGCTTTCGGTGCGAGGCTTTAGAGCCCTCTAAATTTTAGCATTAAAGGAAATCTTATTATTTAAGAGTATTAAATAAGTTCTAATGACAAAACCTTTTTACAGATGGGTACATCTTTGCAAGACGAATCTAACGAGCCTAATTAATCTATGTTTTGCTACATTGATGCTAAGTAATGCTACAATAACCATCGCCTAATCATGGCTTAACTATTCTCATTAAATTCGTCTCACGATTTAAACCGGGGGTTCTACAGTTAGTTTTGTAATTAAACTTTGTTTAAGACAAGATTTTTTTTTGTTTAGACCCCTCTAAATTTTAGAGGGAGGAATGAAATATTGACTAAACTGGAAAATCAACCGCTTTCTTGTGTTAGCTAAGTAGGAAGCCTTTGAGAGCAAAAACCATCTAGCGTGACTGGTTTCTTTCCTACTACAAAACCATCTAGTTTTCACCCTTTCAACTATCAAAACCAGTGCAAATCAATCTTGATGGAGGTTTTTGCCATTTTGTTTTTTGCGGGCATGCAATCAGTAACCACTGTCAACATTACATGGTATGGGCATATATTCAAGTCGACATGGCAAAAAGAGTGCCAGCACGGCAAAGTCACCAAGAAAAACGACTTTTGGTGGTATTTGCACCAGTTTAGATATACGGAGTAAAAACGGGTGAAAATTTGACTTTTGAAATTGTTGAGGGAGGCAATTTGATATACAATGACACGTTTGGGTTTATTTGAACTAGAGTGCGGGGAAGAAGAGTGAGTGGTGTTTGCTTGACATAAGATGTCTCATAAACATCACAGTTCCGAAGGTTCCCCAGGGGGCGAGAAATTTGATGTTGGTTGTACATCAGGAGTACCAGTAATAGGATTCCTTCCGTCATCTATGTCAATGACCAGCAGGTGGTCTGGATCTGAACCATTTGGTCCCTCTTTGTACAACGTGGGCAGATATGCGTGGTATGCCGGCAGGTAGCGTGATACAAAATCCATAACCTGCACGAATGCACAGCTCTTAATAACAATGCCAGTTTAGATGGACTCTAATTTATGGCATAAATATCATATTTTACTAAATAAACTACGACATTCAAATTTTGATCAGTCAATCCCAGTATGATGGAGTAACAGATAACTTCTTGTAGTAATAGGTTCAAACTTCAAACTTTCAGTCTCTCAGGTGAAGGCGGCAACACAAAATGTTCTAAATTCTCTTATATTTCACATTTCTGCTGTTAACTACCAGCACAAGGAAAGCACTAAGCTATTTGAAGGATAAATACATGTCAGTTCAGATGGGATCTAATTTCAAGTTAATGACATAAAAATGTTAGACTACATTATTCAAACTTTAATCAGTCAATCCAGTATGTGTAGTAACAGATACGTTCTTGCAACAGGTTTAAACTTCAAAATCTCAGTCTCACAGGTGAAGGTGACAGCAAAGACTGTTTTAAATTTTTGTTAATTAATCTCAAACACTTTGATTGAGTGACGATCCAGTATCCTGTCTGATCACAACGGAATATATGAGTTATCACATTCTGTGGCAAGCCTTGGTAGGGCTCTGTACAGGTCACAACCACAAAGCTAAAGGCTATTCTATTTCCCTAGTCATCAGTAATGCTCATATAAAAAAATTACTAGGATAAAAGATAGGTTATTTGAAATAATGAATGGCTTTGTCATAGAACGCACCTCCTCATCAGACATTCCAGGTTTTCCATCGGCTCTCATAGCTATCTCTGCCTGCAAATCCAAATAATAACTCAGAGATTGAAATTCATGGCTTAAAATGAAGGAGAAGAATGTTATCATATAAATTTTAGTAATGACCTGCAGCCTCCACTGGAATACAGAACTGGGCTCCCTAATTTTTATAACGATCCAAGACTGGATGAACCTATCCCAAGCATCATAGTAGGCTTGAAGATTTTTGTTAACTGCCTCAAGCTGAAGATGACAAAATTTGCGTCACACTAGTACTCAAGTTCAAACAACTGAATCAGTTGAGATAGTATCAGAAACTCGCCTGGGGATCCACCTCTTTCACGACTTCATTTGGAAGAGGTTTAAATCCAAGCATCCATCCTTCAAAAAGAACAACCTAAGACAGCAGAGCAGACACACAATAAGTTGAGAATCATGTACTTCCCAAATCAAATTGCCCTGCAGTTGAATCAGAGATAACCTCTAAGGGCCCTTCAGCCTCCGGCCATGTTGATGGATCAGCCCGATCACCTCTTCCGCCGTAGGCAGACTGCACGAACATTGACATGTATCATGCAATGGTTCAACTATAAATATCAGCTAGATGAAGGTTAACTGCAGCATTTTACCTTGTTATAACGAGGAACCTTCATCTTTGTATCTGAATGTTGTTAAAATAACTGTCAGTTCACTAACGATCTATTTTACAACAAATACATGATGTATCTTTTAGTAATTATCCAAAAAAGCGAAGAGTAGACCTATGTGCAAAATGTTGTCAAGTGGCAACATAATTAGTTTGAAATTAGTCCAAATATTTTTCTTGAGCTGGTACCTTTCTTTGTTAGTTTGAGCAGTGACTCGAGCGTCTCAACTGAGAGTTGAAGATCATGGCTTCCCGCATTTCCGCGGAGCTGGAAAGGTTTGATTAGTTGCTCATCATGGTTTACAATGTTCAAAGTATAGCACGGCCTGGAAGCCTACAGGAGTCGGGGGAGTTCTTGTACCTCCAAAAGAGCATTGCCAGGATTGTTGTCCCTCAATTGGTTCTGGAAACAGAAATTAAAGCGTCAACCATTTCTATTTTCAATATTAACTTCGTTCGAAGAAAAAAAAAGGAATCTCTTTTAATGCATCATTGGCAGTTTTTTTTCCCCATACCTGTTCTTCGTGTGTCAAGTAGAAGTCATCAATAGACAATGTGGCCGAATTCCTGCAGTATACCGAAGTTTGGCTCTTATATTTCATCCAAACTTACGAGCAGAAACACTATGATCAATTTTGACTCACCTACCAGCAACCCGAAAAAGATAATCAAGGGCGAAAACAAGGGTTGTCTTTCCACTACCTTGGGGAGCGCTAACCCCAATCTGCATAAGGAAAGTGAAATATGAAATTTGAACTGAAATGGCTACGTTGTTCATTCTTGACTTCTAGACTCTCGTAATCAGATTCAGGTTCAATCTTGATTAAAATATCTTCTGTATTGATCCTTTTGATTCATATCACAAATCAGATGTGTTTTTATTCAGTATGTCTCAAGATTAGTATATATGCTCTTTTTTATATATATAAGACAAGTGCAGAAGCATATGATGCTTGAGTAGTGGATGCATAATTCAGAAGAACATGTTCACGCGTGTCCCCAAGCTGGTGCAAGATGCCATGAGAGCTTTGTATCCTATCCACACAGTCCAAACAGTTCTACGACAGATCAAATCAGTTTACATGTTAGACGATGGCGATGAACTTCTAATGAATTTCACTGCCTACTTCCGCCTGACAGGAACTAACATCAAAGCAAACGTCGATGCAAGTGCGTACCACCAATGGCGGGATGTCGTCACCCTCGTTGTACTTGGCCCTGTGTTCGTTGACCTGGTCCTCGCACCAGAGGAAGACGGGGATGTAGAAGTGGTAAATCCTGGCCCTCTCGGCCTCCGAGAGCTGGAGCTCGTTGAGGCGGAACAGCCGGGCCACCTGTACGCCGCAGCGCAGCCAGCGGTCAATGGACTCGGCGATCTTCTCCTTGGTGTAGCCGATCCTGTCCACCAGCGGGCCGCTGCAGATGAACTCGTACAGGTCCTGCACGGACGAGACGAGCGCCGGGGGCGACGACGGGGCGCGTGCCTGCGCCGGTGCCGGCGACCGTCCCGTGCGCGGCTGGGCGTCCGTCGGGCCGTGATCCGGGCATGACAAGAAAGCTGCCGCAATGGAACAGAAATGGATCAATCAACCTGTAAAGATTGTTTCCGTATATCATCGGCAAAAGAAAGAATACCATCCATGGGAGCGGATAAAAAAGAGCCTAAACTAGTAGTAGGCAGGAGGAAGAAAACTCCAGGAGCAAAAGCCAAATTTTAAACTTGTGCCATCCGTTTTGTGCGCGTCGTTTGGTAAACAGGGGGACAATACTAAAAGATGCCGAGAATAAAAACAAAAAGAGGAATTTTTAATCTTGTGCCTATCCGTTTTGTGCACGTCGATGCGCTTGCGCAAGCTCAACCAGAGATGAAGACAGAGCCCAGAGGCATCATTCAGTGAAACGTAGGTGCCCACGAGCTGCGGATCGAATCAGTTAACATGACACGAACCAAGCAGCCAAAAAAAGGACGGCTCTGTTGTGCGCACTGCTGAAAGTCTGAAACGGCATGCACAACAGTAAGCTCGCCAAGACAGTTGGGTGGAGGCTATCCTAACCTTTTCTCGACGGACCGGTGGCGGTCACGGTCACTGCCGCCCGGCGGTGGCTGTACGGCCTGGCGACGAACAGAGGGCGCGCCGCGGCGGAGGAGGACGCGGCGGAAGCGGACACCGGCGGCGGGGCGGCGTGGAGGGGCGCCATTGGCTTTGTCCACGCCGAGAGGTCCGAGCCCTCGACGCTGGCGCGCGCGGGGAAGGAGAGACGTGCGTGGGGCGGAGGGAGCGGAGGGGATTATTCAGGATTGGGCGCCGGGCGCAGGCAGCCTCTCGATGCACTGCCTGCCGCGCGCCGCGCCGCCGGTCGCTTTCGCCGTTGCGCGTCGGGCACTCTCATCAATCCGCGCGCCCTGGACTGGCCTGGCCTGCGCTGGCGCACGGAGAAGGTTGCCCCGATTGAGAGTTCCCGCCGGTCCAGCCAGCCTCGCTCCGCGCCAAGAAACGTCACAGCACGCCGCTCCCGCTGAAGTTATCCGGGACGCCGAACGCCATTGTCAGCAATCGTGGTGTGTGTGTTTTTTATTTTTTTTAGCACAAGCAAGCAGTGTTCTCCGTTCTCTGGGCCAACAGCCCAACACCATTCGGCGGGCCTTCTTGGTTGTCGATTAAGGGAGCTGGGTGGGCCTTGCAAGAGCCTAGTAAAGGCCCACCCGTCACACGATCTGCAAATCCCCGAACTCGGAGGCAAAGGCAACGACACTGACGGAAGGACGACGCGGCGGAGAGCTCACGGCGGCGCGGTCGCAGGAGGACCTGGCGCGGCTACTGGCCAGGGCGCGCCACGAGCGGGGCGAGTGGAGCACAGCTGTCGCTCGGCACTAGCAGCGACCAGGTTCGTCCTTCGCTACTACCCCGCTGCGATCTACCGCGCGCTTCGTTACGAATCCTACGATCTCGCGGTTCTGAAGTCGTGATGCGGGACGCGCCTCAGCATTTTTGTGGAGGAGCCGTGTTCATAGCGCTGTTTGGTTGCGCTTGTGGTGGATGCGGGGGTTAGGATGTAGCTTAGTGCCGAGGTTAACTGGTTCTGTTAAACTGAATCACAGTTTGGGCGTGTGGAGTGTCGAGTTCTGAATTCCGCCAGGCCAGGATGTAGTAAATGCTTGCCCCCGGTGTCTTGAACTCCAGCGATCAAAATTTAGATCTTTCTTACCAAGTCCCAAGTCCCACCCAACACCTAGCATACAAGTGTTCAAAAAGGAAAATCTGTATTGCTTGATAATGTTTCAGAATAGTATTTAAACTTTTCTCATCCAGTTGCTGATTTTTTTTCAGGCAAATGAACAGTTGATCTCATTTCAAGATAGTCCTGAAGACCTAGCTTACAGTCATGGAGTCATCAGCCAAGCAAGGGACAGAACCAAAGCCACGTCTCATTGTGCGCCTTGGCTTATTCCTTGCATCTCACCACATTCTGTTCAGGTTCACCATCAATTTTCTCCCTCTTGGTGCAGTCTTTATTCCTTCCTTTCTTGTTCCCCTAACTCATTCTTCACCATTTGGGGTCAGTGTTATTTGCTGTTTCGCAGGCATTATCGCACTATTTCTCCTACCTTCACTTGCCAAAAACACGTATGTCTCGGAGAATGCTCTTATTCCTGGTAATCAACCCTCTTGGATTGCTTCAGACATGCCTCTTCCACCCTTATCTTCAGATTACACAGTGTAGACGCTGTACAATAATGTGTACTGCAATGCTCTCAGCATGCTGTGTTCAATACTCTATCGAAGAAACATATCAACCTAGGTGCATAGGTTTGATCATAATGAGTTTTGAACTTTTGATGTTTATGATGAAATAGTTAAGGCAAGTCATATCCACTATGGCTGCAAAAAAGGTTCCTCATTGCACTGAGTTGTTACAGCTTAGTAACTGTCATATTGTGACCACACAAAGATGGAACATATGTTAGTAAATGGTAATTCTATACTTTTCATGAATATACCTGTTTTCTGGAACTTCTCTCTCCATGATCTTCTCTAAAACCGAATCCTTCTGCATGTAGGCTCTGCCAATCCATTATTTTCTAGCGAACAAGTCATCGAAGCCAACAGATTTATGAAAGGAATTGAAGCTGCGGCTAAAGACTCTAAATGTGGAATGTATGTTTTCCTGTCTAGAATTCTCTTGTTTCACATGCAATTTCCATTATGGCCAGTGGGCTTTCACATGCATCAGCATTGATATTGTGCTCATAGTTCAATTGTTCAAGCTTGCTGTCGAGGGGCTTGATATGATGAAACACATGCTTGTTACTGCATTTAAGGTGCTTTACTTATACATAGAGACGATGTAGCGTTAATTTGTTCAGAGTCAATGGTCGATATTTGGTTTTCAATTTAAAAACCTTAAATGTATTTTTCCGTATTAACCATTATTAGTTAAACTAAATTAACATTTTGAAAGGAAATGCAACTGACAGTATGCACTCTAAACTAGTGATAGAATCTTATAAGTAGTTTAAATCCAGTATTGCAGAAAGTGAGTAATGAACAATTTAGCTGATTTGGCTTCATGGTGTATTTTCTTTTTGGTGCAATGTGACAGGGATGCAGCAAAATTCATAGCGCAACAAATAGAAGATCTGGGGGCAGAATTCTGTTACCATAAGTTCCTCCCCCATAACAATCATTTTCATCCTATGAAGTTCTTCACCTCCATGACAAATGATATGTCAATTGGACCTAATCGCACTTACAACAATTTTGGCATAAACACTGTTGGCATTATACGAGCGCCTCGGGGCGATGGAAAAGAAGCAATAGTTCTGGTTACTCCTTACAATTCTCAGAGAGTTCAGCCGAATGAGCTATTATCATTAGCACTTGGTTTCTCTGTCTTCTCCCTCTTAAGTAGAGCTCCATGGCTATCCAAGGATATTGTGTGGCTATCTGCAGATGCGCAGTTTGGAGAGTATTCTGCAGTCTCTGCTTGGTTAAACCAGTATCACAATCCTGTGTTTTTAAGCCACTCTGTGATATCAGATACTAAGATGTATGGTGCAAACTATATGCATGATGCCAAGACAGAATGGGCAGAATTTAAGGCCTTCAGACGTGCTGGCACAATGGCTGCTGCTGTCATAGTTAAAGTTGGGGAAAACAGGAAATATAGTGACAGAGATAGTGTTACGATGTATGCGGAGGCATCTAATGGACAAATGCCAAATTTGGACCTTCTGAATGTTGTACACTATTTAGCTGTTCATAGGCAAGGTTTTCGTGTGAACATCGCAACATTTAGTTCGTTGTTGAGCTCTGCATGGCTCAGGGTTATTGCTGAAATTTTCCAAACTCTTGGGAGCGTGTTAAGGAAAATAAACCCTGACTGGAAGCTTGATGTTGCAGTCCCTGATTACATGGAGGGGGCTGCAAACCTTGCCAGCTCTATGTACAATCAGGTAGCTGAAATTTATCACTCCCACTACACTACCTTTGTAATTCTACATTTGCTTATGGGTTTGTCTTGTGCAGGCCCTTGGAGTGCCCACAGGATCCCATGGCGCTTTTCGTGATTATCAAGTTGATGCCGTTTCTTTAGAATTTTCACCAACATTTCATGTCAGGAATGATAATGCTAGATCGTCATTTCTTCTAAGAGGCGGGAGGTATGTTCATATCGTGCTTATATTGTGTAGCTTGAGGCCGAACATGAGAGTTGTTTTGTGATGGTTGACTTGTAGTATTGTTAAGTAGAGAAGGACTCTGCATAAAGTCAGTGCATGTGTTTGCTAGTCTGATCCACATTGAAAATACTGTGAATGTTGTAACACTCTAGGCTATGCCATTCTAGTTACTATATTGTTCTTCGCTGACACTTAAAGCTATTTAAAACTGTTTATTGAGGCATGCAACTGTTTATTGCTTTCTAGAATAACTTTTGAGCAATAAATGTTATCTGTATAAGTTCGATTTTAATCCAGCAACTTCTGAAGTTGTGTAATCTCAAGGAACAAAAAAAATATATATGTGTAAGTTATTTTTTTACCAGTCACGACCTTTTGAATTCTTGTCAATGATGTTTGTTGGAATAACAGGCAAAAATTGACTTGATCTCGGTCTTATACGCGCCTCTAGACCATGTCATAGCTGCATTATTTATCAACAGTTTTAGCATATTGAAATATTACTGATAACAGGACATAGAACCTATCTATGTCATGAATAAGCGGGAACAATGAGAACTACATATCTATGTCATGAATAAGTGGGAACAATGTGAACATACACGAACTTCTAGAACTAGAAACAGTAGAATGAATTGGTCTTGCCTACAGTTTTTGCACAACTGAGTCTGAATCTACCAATGGAAAATGTATGCATGGAGTGTTGCCTGCAGTTTTGGCAATCTATATCAACCAATGGAAAATGTGTGCATGTATGGAGGTGTTTATGCGAGGTTGAACCAAAATGAGAGAAGAGATAGGAATTTAAACTCTTAGGCTGCCACTGGGCTAAAATCATAGCATACTAACAAGCTTTGCTTTCCTTTTTTTGGCGAGATTTACCTGTTCTAGATTTCATCGACAGTTTTATGTTGGTCACACCAGAAGTTTCTGAAGTTGTTTGAAAATTCTTTTGATTCAGGTTAATTGAAGGAGTTGCACGTTCTGTGAATAACCTTCTGGAGAAGTTCCATCAATCCTTTTTCTTGTACTTCCTTACAGCTCCAAGCAAGTTCATTTCAGTTGGTGTGTATATGATTCCATTTGCCCTGCTCGTGGCACCCCTCCCAATAGTTGCTGCTGCGCTTGCTGATGACAGTAAAAGCATGAAAAAATCAGCTGAGAATTCAATTGATGCCAGTAAAGCAAATGTCAGGGCTGATATTCTTCAGAGCAAGGGTGGATCATGGAAATGGCTTCAAGCTGCAAAAGTATTACTTGTTATTCAACTTTGGGCAGTACTCGTTTCACTACTTCCTTATTACATTACTCAAATCCCAGATGCCACGCCAATGCAAAGTGCAATGATTTGGGCTGTGCTTGCCATCTTTATTTTGGTTGCCCTGTATACTATGTTTGGCTCCCCATACTCAGCTGGTGTCGAATGGAAACTTCTGAAAGCTACAATGATCACTTCAATCTCCATCGGGCTGGGGCTTATGTCAATCATTAATTTTGCTACCGCACAGCTTGGGGCTCTGGTTGTGATCCCAATGTGTTTGTTTTCCCGGCCACTGAAGGCGCACTCTGGGATGAGTTTCCTTCCTCATGCAGTACTATCGGCTTCCAACATATGTCTTGTCATCTTAGGTTTCCCTCCAGCTGCATTGCTGATTATGAAAGGGCTTTCCAAGGGATCATGGACGGTAGATATTGGAGATTTCTGGGTGTGGATGGAGTTCTTATGGGAATGGAGTAGTGCTACGTATCTATATCTATTGCTTGTCCATCTCCCCTGCTGGGTTTTATGCATCCATTTGCTGCTGCACCCATGCCGCCATTCAGAATCGAAGATGAAGCAGGAGTAGGCTGTTTTGGAATTGTTTTGTTTCTCCTTTTCCCTAGTTCTAAGGAACAGTGTAAAATGTATTGGCTGCTTAATATTTTTGGCCTACTGACCGTGTTGTAAGTACATTTCCCTGAGGTGGGAAAGGTCTGTAACATAGCAGACTAAATCAGAATGATCGCGATGTATCCAACTTTTGGGACGAGACTGGGACCGCAACTCCTGATTCTTGTAACAAGGCTGCCGGTTTATCTCAGTTGTGTATTTGTACCATCCCAAATTCCCAATGATGATGGTAACTCGATTCAAACTACTAGTTGAAAGTGGCTTCCCATCTTTTTTCCTTTGGACATGCTCTTTTATCAAGAAGGCTCCCTGGCATGCCAACGGGTCGGCATCCTTGACACTGAGCTACGCTGCCCCAGTACGAAAAGGCAGAGGCGACTCCATCCCCAGCCGCAGATAGCGTGGCTTGCAACGGCCAGCTGACCCGCGTTCAAGCAGTGGAGCCGAGAACGCAACGCCGCCAGGGGCGGATCTACGTTGGTGGGCAGCAAAAGAAAACTCTAATAATGTTCATTCTATTTCAACCATATATAGACCTCCTTAAGCACCTAACTATGCACGGCCCACAATGGAAAAAACACAAGCCTAAACAGCTCCAAGTGATGATTCGCACCACCCTCCCAGGCTCTAGCTCTGCCACTGAACGCCGCCGTGGTTCGTGCACACGGAAGGAAGGCTACGCTGAGGCGCCACCACTCGCATGATCGGGTAAGTCCAGTCGCATGATCGATTGGGTACGTGCTAACCAGTAGAGGAGCAATCCTTTCCACCTTTCTGTTGGACCAGGCAGCCCCGCCCATCCTTTGAACAGAACGATACAACGGCGCCCGAGTGCCCGACCGACCAGTCGCGGCCGAGCTGATCCGACCTGGCTGGGCCTAGCAACCGTGCAGCATCGCACTGGTAAAGGAAGCCTGCCAGATAACGTAAAAACGGAGCAGCAGCATGCGTTCCGGAGCGGAAGGCGAGAAACACAATTACACAAACGAACTGGAAGCCGGAAAAGGCGGCGGCGCGGCAGCAAGAGAGAGAGAGAGAGAGAGAGAGAGAGAGAGAGAGAGAGAGAGAGAGAGAGAGAGAGAGAGAGAGAGAGAGAGAGAGAGAGAGAGAGAGAGAGAGAGAGAGAGAGAGAGAGAGAGAGAGAGAGAGAGAGAGAGAGAGAGAGAGAGAGAGAGAGAGAGAGAGAGAGAGAGAGAGAGAGAGAGAGAGAGAGAGAGAGAGAGAGAGAGAGAGAGAGAGAGAGAGAGAGAGAGAGAGAGAGAGAGAGAGAGAGAGAGAGAGAGAGAGAGAGAGAGAGAGAGAGAGAGAGAGAGAGAGAGAGAGAGAGAGAGAGAGAGAGAGAGAGAGAGAGAGAGAGAGAGAGAGAGAGAGAGAGAGAGAGAGAGAGAGAGAGAGAGAGAGAGAGAGAGAGAGAGAGAGAGAGAGAGAGAGAGAGAGAGAGAGAGAGAGAGAGAGAGAGAGAGAGAGAGAGAGAGAGAGAGAGAGAGAGAGAGAGAGAGAGAGAGAGAGAGAGAGAGAGAGAGAGAGAGAGAGAGAGAGAGAGAGAGAGAGAGAGAGAGAGAGAGAGAGAGAGAGAGAGAGAGAGAGAGAGAGAGAGAGAGAGAGAGAGAGAGAGAGAGAGAGAGAGAGAGAGAGAGAGAGAGAGAGAGAGAGAGAGAGAGAGAGAGAGAGAGAGAGAGAGAGAGAGAGAGAGAGAGAGAGAGAGAGAGAGAGAGAGAGAGAGAGAGAGAGAGAGAGAGAGAGAGAGAGAGAGAGAGAGAGAGAGAGAGAGAGAGAGAGAGAGAGAGAGAGAGAGAGAGAGAGAGAGAGAGAGAGAGAGAGAGAGAGAGAGAGAGAGAGAGAGAGAGAGAGAGAGAGACGACGACGACGAGGAGGAGGCGAGGAAAGTAGGAAACCGGCATTTGCCAGCCCCGCGCCCAGCCATTAAGCACGACCCCGCCATGCCCTGTTATCAGTGCAAGCTTTTTCGTCCCAGAGCCTCAAAAGCTTGAACCCACACAAACAAGCCTTTAGATCCTTGAACCATCACCCGTACTACAAAATACCGTGCACAGTAGTTATTCTCCCACAATCCGGCGTAAACTTTTGGAGAGGTTCAGAACGTGAGGCTTCAACAGGCGTCCACAGAGTATGAGCGCTCAAGCAAAGCAAGCTTGTGAACAGCAATGGGCAGGCGGGCTACAAGTACAATTTACCACATCACCAAGTGCTTTAGCTCTCAAATACCACCGTGCTACATAGAATGTAGGCCAAATGGCCGATACAGCCTTACAACAACCATCCTGGTAAAAATTCAGAAGTGATCCCAAACATTCAACACAGATGCATGTTGGAGATAGAGAATCTATATTAGCCCTTGCCGCTGCAGATCAGTGTAGGTCTTCTTGTTGTAGATGTTGCCTTCTTGATCTTCATACTCTTCTTCCAGTTCTGGCCTCCACTTGACCACCCCTTGACGTGCTTGTATTTTCTCCCAGAGAGCTTTGGCTTCCTGATAAATATATCAGAGTTGTTAAATCAGAGTAATATTGATGTAAGCTTTTCATTGGCTGATTGTTTTGTTTAGGTCCACAGGCAGAAAAAACAGCTTAAGGCAACATGCAAGGGGCTAGCAACGAGGAATACATTGTTCCTGAATTTGTCCCGAACAGTTGCAGCGTCAATTATCGAACCAATGATCAAATTCCAAGCAAGAAAATAGTATCAACACAAGATGATTGTGTACCTCAATGGATGTGATTTCATTGAAGTTCTTGGTATTAGGGATGCCAAGGCATCGCATCCCATGCTGATGACGCCACTCCTTGAAATGGCGTTCATAAGCCCTTCGGCCCCAATAGCTGTGGTTTCCACATATTTCGCACTTAAATTCCTGATTAATCATAGCAAATAGAAAGTATCAGTGGCATGGCAAGAGATTCGATGGACATAACTTGGCCTTGTTCAGAGTATCCTTGAAAGAGGCGGTAACAAATATTACCATTCAGTTAGTGTGACAGCAGAACATTTTGCATCTCTAGATAGGTAGACGATAATTCTGAATTATAGAATATAAAAATGGCAAATATAGACAAGACTGGATTCAAGATTCGATAGTAATCCTATATCCGAATATTAGTTACCACCTCAAACGAGTTCTTCAGTAAACAGAATGACTTTGCATATTTGTTTTGGAAAAGAGAGCAGCATCATAAATGTGACATGATGACCAATGGCCACATCTTGCCTATGAGAGGATTAAAACCTATGATTAAACATTGTATACCAGAAATGCAATGAAAAGATTGGTTACCTGCCCAAGACCGTGTAGCTTGTATAGCCAATAGGGAATGGGCTTCCCATCCCAACCCATTGGTAATTTGAGAGGGTTGTAAATTTGTTGATCTTCATCATCGCTTTCACTATCCGGTTGTACCTCCTCCTATGGAAAGTACAGAAGCCAATAGTTTAAAAATCTACATAATTTATTTCCATGAAAACTGGAGGGAAACACAGAAAAAGTTCAACCAAATCAAAGCTCGTAAAACATTCAAATCACACATGGGAAGATATGCTACACTAACTAAAAATATCAACTCACAATTACAACATACAACTAATATGGTGCAATAGGATTCAACCTTTTCATATTGTTATGATATGTCAATCATAATGCAGAATGTGATAAACTTTCAGTTCAAAAAGAATGTGATAAACTCTACATCAGGAAGAAAAAACATTTCAGATTTCCAAAATTACAACAAGAATTACAGAAGAGTTTAGAAAAAGGAAAAGTTGCTCCATGAATGGAGTCTATTGTCTATATTGACAGTGCTCAAATGTACTTGATGAACCAACAAAAGCGTATTTGATTGAATTTGAAAACCGGACAGACCATCCTACAAGAAACACCATACACATGCAGTTATATGCCATATGGCGATAAATACTTTGAAAACGCATCCAACCTGAGGCATGGCAAGTTCTGGACTAAGAAATATGGTAAACGACAAATGGGGGCCAATGTAGGGGACATATCCATACAACACAGTCCAGTCCAGAACCATTAAACATAAAAGAGAATTGGCGGATAAATAAGAAGTAACCAAGTACCTCCTCCCTTTCTGCTTCCATCTCTTCATATGTCAAAGTGAGCTTCTTCTCTGCATTTTCCTTTGTTCGTACAATGACCTACGTGAAGTTACAAGAATACTTCAGGTTAATCCCGCACTTTTAATCTGAGAATGCAGGTGACCTGACTGTCACATGATACGTAAACAATCAATACATTGTAATCTGAGAATGAACACACAAAACAACGAGGATCCCGCACTTTTAGACAAGACCATATCGTACTTCCAGCCAAATGAGAACGTCAAATCGTAAAAACTCGCATCCCATCCATAATCTAACAATAAAACGAGGCCATTCATCAAAGTAAATACTCCATTTGTCTACTCGCTCTGCCCCATATTATTTGGTACTTTAGCAATCGGCATGGAAATTAAGGAGAAGTGGAAAAGGTGAGTGCACAGGAAAAGAGATATAGAGACAGATCACAGATGTATTGGAAAGAGAAAGTGCATTGGGAAGTGAGAATGACAATTATTTTGGGATGGAGGGAGTATTTATAACAACTATTGGCTGCAAAAGGATTGACAGCCAATGCTATAGTTCATGAGTGTGGGAGCATGGGAGAGCGGACCTCATCTAACAGCTCACAGAGACGCTTCATCTTGACTTCTAGCAATGCGATTTCCTTCTTCAAATCATCCTTGAAACTGTTGCCATTGGAAGATTCACTCGAGACAGCCGGAGTGCGTGGAACTTTCGCAAAATGCTTCCTGTCCAGTTGTTCCAAAGGTGTATTCTGCAAAACATCATAATCATCAAAAAATAGTTTAAAAGTAATTGTGAATGTTCAAAGAAATCTGCTGAATCTCCCTGGACCAGTAGCATTTTAGATCACCTTCAATAAAAAAAGCCGCTCCGCACGTTGTTGGACAGTACCGCCGCTTTTCAAACCACGAGTAGCTAAAGCCTGACAAAAACACAAATAATTCAATACACTCAGAGCACGTCCTCAAAATCAAACCAACAACGTAATATTCAAAAAAGTATTATGACGCAAGATCAAACCTCTTTCAACTTTTGTGGCCCAAGTTCAACAAGTTCTTCAACTGTGCTGTAGTCATCAAGGTCTATATCAGACCCTTCTGACACAGATTCTCTCTCCCATCCAGGTAGTTCTCCATTCGCCCATCGTTCCTCAAATTCACTTGCCAACTGCAAATATGTGTGTATTAATGTGGATATGTTATCAAACAAATTATTCGCAAACCTACAAGGCCACAGCTGGCAACTCCAAAATTGGAACTCCAAAAGAAGCATGAACCCTGGGGATGATGTATCAAGTGAAATAAAGTGACGGACCTTTGCAAAAATCTTCTCAGTGTCTTGCAATGGTTCAGTGCGATAAATAAATGATGTCAGATATTCCAAAATATGCTCCAAGTATTCTCTGTATTGCCTGTCAAAAAACAGAAGATAAACAATATCAATCATTGCAAGACAGGTCAAACAGCTAAGTACATTTGGACTAGTCAACCCTCTATGATCCCACTATTCTATGTAGTTTACACTGCAATGGCCCCTCACACATCAGAAACAAATAAAAGGTGCAAATGAGAAGCCTATGCCAGATCATTTGTTTTTAGTTAGCTTAGTAGATTAAACGCATGGCATACCTCGTGGTTTTATGATTACGCGAGATCTTTTCCGTCTGGGTGAAAGTACCAACATATGCTGAGTATTCCATCCGTGTTCCAAACTTGGAATTAATGAATTCATTGTACAGTTCATGCAAGTCCAGGTACCGACCAAAAGCTTCCTACAAAAAAAAAAAGAAAAGATATATGAGACCATTGGGAAACTCAAATACAACCTTCAAGAGAACAGTAAGCATGACCATGTGGGGAATATGCAACAAGATCTAGCAGTACACAGAAGCGCAAATAAGAAAAGGAATAGAACAACAAATGATTGTCGTCGTTTTATAATCATTTGTCGTACATTGTCTAAATCTTACCATCCACACCACCAAGATCCTAAAAGAGGGATCAAACAATCCTGCAGAAATTAAAGTACACGTATCACAATGGATATACCCTCAACTTCAAGACTAATGCAGTGAAAATGAAAAGGAAGGGCACTAACGGACACTACAAAAGTTTTCGACAGAAAAAGCCGTTTTGATAATTAACATAGATTGTATACACTTAGATGAAGATTATAAATAGCATACCACTATTTAACTTATCTAGATACGCTGCAACAATTTTGAGGACAAAATAGCAGAGTGTCTCATTGAAGTATATCAAGCATCTATATTGACAAAAAGGTTAATGCAAAACATGAATAGCGCAAATTAAACATTGTATGGCTCATCATAAAAGGTCCATGAATTTTTCACGCATAACTACAAGCAACAACAACAACAAAGCCTTTCAACCCCAAGCCTGTTGGACTAGGATAGGGAGGAAACCCACAAGAACTAGCACGAAATGCCAAGAAAAAAAAAAGGCAAAGGGGGAATACCTCGCCCGTGAATTCAATAACCGGTTCCTCCTTCAGAAGCTCTTCATGATCATCAGTTGTGCTAACAAAACGGGCAGAAGGGTTCCTCCTGTGATAATCACGGATCTGTGAACATGGGAACAAGATATACTTAAGAACACAATCACAAAAACAGAAAATTATAGATTCCCTAATAAAAGAATTTTTTTGGGTAACAGACTACACAAAAGTTTGTGGGTCGGCATATGTCCATTCTGCAGTCAAATAGATTGAGGCCCCAGAAAAAATAAAACCATACCATGTTATTTTACAAAGAACTGGAAGACCATGTGCTCTGTAAGTGTTTGCAATCATTTTAATTTCATGCAGTGCCTAACTACTGGAATTTATCTAATTTTGATAAAAACGGATCAAGCTATAATAATATATATTAACCTCTTTGAGCCTTTCATAGTACTTGCTAAATATTCCACTTTGTGTGGGCGCAGTAAGATGGGTGGATATCTCATCCTTCCGAGCACTGTCCTTGTCCTCATATATTTCCACCTAGACAAGACAAAGAACATTAGCAAAATGAGATCATTACCGTAAAGCAAAGCTCAGCTTCTCAATAAGCAGCTCCATGTTTTCTTAAAAGAAGATCATAAAAAAATGTGCAGATTTTCACTCGCTCAGAACAAACGAAATGGGGTCAAAACGTACATAAGCAAAGACTCCAGCACAAGAGCGTTCGCTGATGGGTTGTATCACCAAAAATAAGATCCAAGATCCGTCTAGCCAGACCAAATTCCGAGTAAACGTGAATACGTGATTGCCGTCAAAAGATTGAAAAAAAAACATGAGATCCACATAAGCGGATACCTAGTTCCACAACACCTCAAAATCAACCATAAGTAAAGCATATCAATCCAATTCAAAAGGATACGGAAAATACCGACCGAATCCAAATCTACCTAAGGTTCTCGCTAACGTGGAAAACTCGAGCAGCGCAGATCAACAATGATAATAGGAGCGAATGCGTGAACCCTAGAGAGATGGAGCGAGGGGGGGAGGGGCCGTACGAGCTTGTCAGAGGTGGAGATGACGAGGTCGAGCATGTGGCGGACGCGGTGGGACTGGAAGAGGCGGTCCCGCGCGTTGGCGGGTTCCCGTTGCAGCTCGCGCACCGCGAGCCGCTCCCAGCCTCTCCAGGTCCTCGTGCGCCGCCCGCGTCGCCTCCAGTACAGTCGAAGCCATGGCCCCGAGCTAGGATACGCACTTCCTCGGCTACTTCTCTAGCAGACGCCGCGCGTCACCGGTGTGGCGGCGACGGCGGCGGAAAGAGGCGGGAAGGGGTCGCGGCGGAAGGGAGCTAGGGTTTTGCGGGGACCTTCGAGTTCGCGGGGCGAGAGACCGTGAGGATGACGACCCGATGGGCGACGCCGATGCGGGCGGCTCTTGGGCTTTGGTCGTCTCCGACTGGCGGTGGGATGCGAGGACGGGCGCTGGTTTACTTGCTGGGCCTGTGGGCCAGTAAATTCTTGGGCCGGGTCATTTGATGAGTTGGTATAAACAAGAGAGAGGGTGCTAAAAAAAAAAAGAGCATTGGAGCAAAATCGCGGGACGTGAACGTGTGAGTAATCTCATCGTTTTCGGTTTTTCTCACGAACAAGATCACTTTTCACCAATCCAACAGATAATTTAGTCCAACATAATGCATTTCACATGGTCCACTGAATCCACCTTTACGGATAATATAACATACTGTTTTTCCTCTGCAGATCCTCCTCGCGTGTCATGGCAACCGTCCAGATGGCCCTTTACTTTCTCAGGTGCTTCAGTGCTTTACTTAACAATCAGCAGCTAAAAGCGGAACCGCGGCAAAGTTCCTTGAGACGACGACACGAGCTTAGCCACAGATAGGTTCCATTTTTCTAAGTGGGGCGATGCCGCGAACGGACGGAGCGGCAGAGAGAGGGAGGGGCCGCACACGACGCCACGGTCGGCCCGGCGCAGCCGCGCAAGCAAGCGCATCGGTCCGCGCGCGCGCGCGGACGGGGACGTGCGCGGCGTCCCTTGGGCGTCGGAATGGGTCGCGGAGCCCTCCGGCCACCGCAGCGGCCAGGCCACCATCGCCTTGTCTCCTCCTCCCCTGCCTCGCTCGCCTTTGTTTACGTGAACGTCGCGTTCCTTATGGTTACGGTCTCTCGCCAATCACGGCCTTAGTTTACTCGCTTGAACGCATGGAAAGGTGGCAATGGCAAGCAACTGATCGATGATTCGATGCACCGGGATGGCGACGGAGTTGATCCGAATCCGATCATCCCGTGGGCGGTGCGCCCTGGGTCTGGGTGAGACGCGGAGAAAACCGGCGGCAGAAAGCATGCATCCCGTCGGCGGTGCCAAGTCGCGACGTCCTCCATGGTCCATCCATCACACCAATGGTAAGCGTGCATGTCGTACAGATTGGGTAAACGCGAACAAAACTACTAGGCCGTGGCCGTCCAACCATGAGCTTTTGACTCGGGGCTGGATAAAGAATGAAGAGCTAGGGTAGAGTGGGAGCCACGAGCCCACGAAGCAAATAAGCAAAGGCCACTTGTTATGCCCATCTAAAGTGAAGTAGTACGTGTCGTCCTCGGATCTAAACCTGTGGAGTGATTTGTTAACGTCTTATCTGGAGATCGTGCTATCGCCGCCGGTCCCCATCATCGAATCCACAAAAGATGTCTTGAAAGGATAATTTTGCCTTGATGCGGAGAAAACTACGGATACATGTACTGTGAGCAATTGGGCATCAGGCATGATAAGCTACAGCAACAGCCATGTCAAATGGCATATATGACGTCTGCTCCAGAGGGCAGATTACGTATGTGTGACCCATTGCTGCTCGCGCTTTTTGGCCAGGCTCCACGCCGAGGCTCGGGGCAGAGTAGCGGACATTGTTAACAAGTCATTCTGTTTGGACGCTTCACTGTTGTTGTACAGGAACGAATGATTGATCAACTCGCAGGTAGGTTGGGCACATGGCTGTCGCGGCGATCTCTATGGTTTCACGGACAGATCA
This sequence comes from Eragrostis tef, assembly GCA_000970635.1. Lineage (NCBI taxonomy): Eukaryota > Viridiplantae > Streptophyta > Magnoliopsida > Poales > Poaceae > Eragrostis > Eragrostis tef. The sequence continues at coordinate 257,041 of LAPY01000136.1, read as the reverse complement.
TCACTGCACAATCCAAAGCCGCTCCTCCGAATCACGAAGAAGCAGAAAACTTCTCCACGCATAACGAGATGGGCCTCCACGCCGTGTGACGCACCTTTGAAAATGGCACTGGAAAGGAGTGGTGGGCGCAACCGCAGCTCCAATGGGGAAGGAAAAGAAGTCGCTCTCGCCTCGGTAACGTCCATATCAAAGTCTTCTTCGCACGGTGCACATTCCGTATTCTTTTTGTCCTCGTGGCGAACTTTTCTTCGGATCGAAGTCAACAGCGCTTTTTCTAGAGAATTTTTTAAAAAAATCTGGCATGCTTACGGCGAGGCTTAATTTCTGTGGAGTGTATTGCTTCTGGCTGCCAGAGTTACCGGCACACAGTTTTCGCTCTCGTTCCCGTTTGGGAAGCAAGAATTTTCAGACGAACGAGTCGTACAAATCCTTTCTCGCGGAGAAGAACCTGCACCGGCGCAGGTGACATCGTCCTCTCGGGATATCATTGGAGTCTGAGAGAAACTAGAAATGTCATAACAAACACAGCGCTGCATGCGTCAGAGCGCGTTGCAAAGTCGCAGCAAAATGGAAGGAAAGTTGTAAGGAAAATCGGCGCGAGCAAGCAACCCGACCGCCTCTTTATCTTTCCGGCACATCGGTTCGTCGCGGGAGCACACGGGAAAACGCCCTGTTCCGCGTGCTGCTCTGATTCAAGGATCAAGGTCCTTCGAGCGTGCCTACCCCACGGCAGAAAGAAAATCCAAAAGCAAAAGCCATGCTTGCTTCGTCGTCTCCCTACACGACGATCCGCGGCCGAAACGACGCCGCACCGGCGCAAATAATTATGCGATCTAGACGGCGACGTCGAAGACGGATAAAGCTGTAACGCCAACCCGGCAGGGACATCTTTGGATCTTACGCATGCATGGCTCGACGGGTCGTGGCCAATTAGAAAACCTAGCACCAGCACCACCAGCCAGTAGTAGCCAACACAAACTTGGATTTCCTATATGCCAACGCTCAGTGGCATGTGAGGCCGCGCCCATATGCATGCACAGGAGGAGCAGTTGACACGCGGGCCCGGCGGCCGCGAGATGCGTCGTATCATGCATTGGCGGTTTTCCCTGATGGAGGAATCGACGCTTCGTTTCCGGATGAAGACTTTGGGGTATCAGCCGACTCAGCCCTTCTGGTTCTAGACAGACGGGGCAAGCCGAAGCCGCGACGGAATAATCAAATCGCAGGGCGTGAAAGCGAACATGGACTTGCTGTTTTGTTCGTTACTATTTTAGAAAGAAAAGAAAGAAAATTAGTACTACATGCTAACTCTGACTTGCCTTTGTTATTTTACTAGCGATACATGGAGTACCCATGCATGTTATGAGGTCATCGTAGTAGCTGCTGTTTTGTTTTGTCTTCTGACGTCTTCAACTTGTCCTGGAATCTATGGTTTCATTAGAGTGTTACGTGAGCAGATTCGACGTATCTTGTTTTGTTAATTTTGTTTAAATAGTTCGCGAATTATTTGTTGCCAGGCATTTGTACATGTCTTGCTGCTTGTTGGACCTTGGTTGCCTCCAAAGGATGATCTATCTCAGCCAGAAAATAAATAACATAAAGAATCTTATCTTTCATGCGCCCTAAGATTGGGTGCTGATAGAAAATTCGACGATTTGATTATTGACTGGTTACTGTCAGTGCAGCAACGGTTTATCTGACAAAGACCGTTGTGCAGGCTTCATGCAGCTAAATTAATTGAACTGAATTCGGTTTACGGAACGAACCCGCTGCAAAACAGAAAGGCTGAATTCAAATGTCCGAACGAGTTCATTGCAGCCGCATGACTCTTTTGTGACTTCTGCAACTATTGCTACGACTTTGCTACCCCTCGCCTCGAGTGGCAACATGACATTGCTTGTGCTCCATGTGATTGCATCAAACTTGGAGTCCTTTTCTTCATAGTCATCGAAAATTCTTGCGTATCAAGCCATGGAAAAGAAGGCTAGAGTTGAGTTGAACGAAACTCTGGGTTGTCAGACTTGCCGCCGCATTAGTTTACTTCCTTTCCTTATTAAAGAACGAGTGAAAGCAACGGGCATGTAAGTGCTTCTTCAGTAGTAGCATTCAAGATGTTAAAAAGGAAAGGCAGTTCAACATTGTTTGGTAAGTGATTTTCTCCCAAATATTCTGCAAAACAAGGTATTTACTGCTTACTCATTCATATAGCTGAAAAAGCTGCGGCTGATCTCAACTTTTCCTCTGAAATCCACTGAATTTAAGCACCTGGTAATTCCTTGGAAGTCCTCTCACTTGCTGATTACCGGAATACACACATAAATTATTTTGATGTTCTTGGTGCATGAAAAATATCTGCAAAGTGCTGCCACACTCTTGCTTCACCAGTGATACAAGCAACGAGCTATCCTCAATTCTCAATCTCCATGTCACTGTCTGTAGGTCCACTTATCGAACAGTACACTGTAGCAGGGCCTGGCTTTTCGAAACTGTTGCAATGCGTCTTGGCAACTGATAAATCCATCCTACCGAACCTATTTTGACCGATCAACATTATTCTACCAAAACAAGCAATCAGTGAAGTTCAGTTGTGGTATCCGTTTGGAATCTTGCTACTCCAATGGAAGCAAAGAAACCGTCTTCAGGAAGCAGCCAATGGGTGCATTTTCCCAGGTTTTTTTTTTTCCCAGAGAACAGTTCATGAACAGAGCAGGAAGAAGACTTCTATTTTCAACTGCCAAGTGGGTTGCTAATACATCACCATCCGAGCATATGGATCAATGGAGGAGCGAAGACATAGTATGAGTGGATCAAAGCATATTAAATGTCCAAAAACTAAACGAAGATCCAGACTTGCAAGCCTAGGACTGAATAAAGTACCGGTGGGAAATCTTTGCTGCTTCTATCATAGCGATTCCCCGGGCACAATAATGATGCCGCTACTTATTTCTAGATTTGCATCTGAGAAAATACTCGGAGCTGGCAGGCAGGGAGCGCTCGCTTTGGCTGGCTTAAGCTTTGTGCGCCGTGGTGGTGTCGGGAATAACTCGGGTTCCATGCGTGAAAACACATGGCGATTAGTTGAAGTGCTGGGGGCATCACTGATGAGAGATCGCCTTGTCACGAGGGATGCAAAGCAATGAAGCATATATGCAGTCATGCACCGCTTTTGGCTTTCCGTGCGCCTAACCACTCGTAGGGTCGCTGTCGACAATAACATGGCATGAACCACAATGCCTATATTTTCATTATTCTAAATTATACCTGAAATTACAGGCTCGTTTATAGTGCATGGGGCACCATGTGGGTAACACTTGACATTTTTCTCAGTAGTATGTAGGAGTACCAGCAGTTGGTAGTTTTTCGTTCTTACATTTTCCTTTTGTTGGTTACTTAAACTGAGCGTTGATCGAAGATGACGACATGGTATCTTGCTCAGCTCGAGATTCCCCCCGCCCCATGACCTGTCCGTCTGCAGATCATGGAAGGCTAAAACCTCGAATAAAAACGACAAATTAACAACCAAGTACACAGCCATTTCACGATGTGGTTGGTGTGGTCTGCACATTAATCAATGGTTACCAACCAAATTAACTAGAAAAATAATTTCTTCTGGAGATCTCAAATTGGGGATGTTTGTATATGTCCAGATTGAATTCCCTATGCACACTGTTGCATCCCGAAGCTTGTACTTCTTCGAATTTAGTAATTGGCAAGAAGTTGTATGTATCCAATGAAACCTTTGGAGTTCACAAAGATACTGTGGCAGTATATATCGACCGTTTACATTTGTCCTTTTGGAGAAACTAGCCAGAGCTAGCTGTGGTGGCTTGTTGTTTCCCCAGCGGTTGGTGAGCTACAATACAAACCTCTTCTGAGTTATCTCGATGAACCAATGGAGTGCATAGCTTAAGTTGTAACCACCTAACATGTGATTGAGGCAGCTAGGTAGCAGAGTTGTTGCAAAAGCCGAAATCATACCTACCTTAATCTGCCAAACCATATATAATTGGATCCTTGAGGGGAAAATGGGAGTCTAATTTGGTGACCAACTTTGGCTGACCACAATTTGATAGTGCTAGTACCAAAGCATAGCAAAATTAGTAGCCGACGTTTGTCCTATATTTTCTCAATATAGATGCAAACTACAAAACAAGCTCATAATGTATTGTAATGTGGAGGGAGTATTTACGAGCACATGAGCTTTGCGTTTTTGCTTTCTTGCCCCTAGCACAAAATTGCTAGTTCAAATCCATACTGAATTTTTTCCTAATTGTTAGGAAAACAAAAACATAAAGTAAAAAAAAAAGAAAACCTGGGCTTTTGGTCTTAAAAACATCTTATTTAGGAACATTAAAAGATTCTAGGTTCAGTGGCTGTGGTAGTTGAAGACATGTACGTAGACACATAATTGGTTCATTATCATAATTGTGTCTGATAAACTTTTTAGCATCATATTTTTATATTTTGGTGATTTTCGCCCAAAAAGTTGATTTATTTTATCCCAAATACAATTCTTTTATGCTTGTACCAAGTCAATTCTTTTTGCCAATTGTAGCTAAAATAGCATACGAAGTAACAATACGAGATTGATGTTATTAATCAACATGAAAATACTTTCAAACTAACATATAACCATTTCTATTTAAATGTAAATACATATATTACATATTATTGGTCAAATATCGGAGATAAATGCCGTTGCCGAATAGACTTATATGTCCATATTTCTAGTCTTGCAACCTCCACGTGTGTAGAATTCTAAAACGAGACAAGTACCAAATCTGCACATAAGAAGAAAGAAAACAAATTTAGGGTTTGTTTGGATGTTTCCCGAGCTAGGCAGTAATCCCAACCGCAGGTGCCTCGGAGCTGTTGTCCGCGCCAATCAATTTGGCAACCAATGCCCCCCCCCTCGAGTGTCCTCGATAGTGATTTAAGCGGAAACATGTTTTTTTTTGTTTTTTTTTTTGTAAAACTTGGAGAAAGAAGCTAGCTCTTCCTTAAGAGTCAGTCTCTAGTAATTACTGAACTACTAACATGCGGGGCCAAATATTAGTTTAGTCTCGACATGAACTCTTAGATGACACGTAGAAACAATGTTGTCTTGACATTTGGAGATGCTCTTATAGCTTCCCAATAGGCTTTTTAAGAATCGGGTTTTATATTTGTTTACGGGCAAGAGTGAAGAGAGAGAGACGGAGAGACGCTTGCTTAAACACTAGCGGCTGACTGACATCTCTCTACACGCTTTGAGCGTCTTTAATGGTGGAGTTAGCTAAGAGATAGCAGTCACCTCTTATAAAGAGTAAATGAGAGATAAGTTTTATATTTCATTATCTCATTTTGCTTAGAGACTAGCTATTGAAGAAGAGTTAATAGTCTTCTCTCTTCTTTTTTTTTCTTCAATAAACAATTTTAAAAGACAGCAAGAGTTATAGTCATTGAAGACACTCTTAAAATTGCGTTCACCAAAGCCAGCTGCTGGCTCCACCAGTGAGCACGCTCTTTGTTGGGGAGGTCTTGTTCCATGGACACTTGTCACATGAGCCCATTCAGAAGCGGTAGCTAGGATGCCAAGAGCACATCACGTGCATAACACGAGACGTGACAAATAGGTAATCTCCTCCCGCAGCGTACAACTAGTACTCTCATAACCGAACGTATGTAAAACATCTGTATTTCTCGCAGCGAATTTATGTTCCCCTGCTTGATTATATGTGAAAATAGTTATATAAGCATATCCACACTTCCACAGAGATACCGTGATAGTTACAGCTGCTTATATAAGCAGGTAAGGTCCCCTGGACTGGTCTTCGATCCGTAGATGCAAGGTTTTCGTTGCTCCTTTCTTTTCAGACCCTTTTTTCGCAGCAACTTGCAGGGACGCAATGATTGGTCCCCCAGTACCATGTGTGCAAGGACAAGATTCGGAATTCAGAGCCGGGTCCACCGTCCGTCAAAATACTGAAGACTTGCATTTTATCTACGGTTTACTCACAAATCACCATCCGTCAAAGTACACGAGTAGAGCTCACTCACAAATCTGGAAAAAAAATACTACTAGGTCTGGCACTGATACTCTACCTGGCAGAGCAGTAAAAAAAAAAAAAGCACCGGTGCCAAGTGGAATCAACCAATGCATTTGCTTTGGAAACGGTAAAAACTTCAGAAATACTGATAGGCATGGGAATTGCCAGCAAGTGGCCGTAGTTCTTGGATCTGCTAACCCATACTACTAGATTTCCTCCATATAAGTGCCATTTTCAAACCCGGTGCCCACCAATAATACACTTGTTTAACCTTACTCTGTATGTCGACATTTCATTTTTATAAATAAGTACTGTATATTCCAAGGCTATATTGGGAGGGCTGGAGGAGCATGTAACAAACTTCACTCACGTCTTCTGGTTATTTATTTTTCGTTTTTACCAACCCCGCTACTCGCACAAGAGGAGACTTCTCCATCTCCATGACTCCATCTGAACGTGCGTACTCCTTACTATACTCAAGAGCGGAAACGGGGGTCAGACATAGCAGGAGGGCATCACGTGTGAGCGCGCCGCGCGCTTCCCGGGCTCGGCTAGGAGTACTATACTCCTCCTCCTACTCACTCAGCGTCGCAGCGCTGCCATTTTCTTCCCCAAAAATGGTCACGAAACGCAGACCGTATATGTGCCCATGGCCACAAGGGAGCACGAGCGCTCGTAACGCCTTGCATGCCATCGCACTGTGCTGGCGCTGCTGCTGCCATGTTCCATGGCGCCCGGGCCCAGGCCGCACCATACCTGGGGACCATGCCAACATGTTTCCCTTGGCAGCTTGCTTATCAGATGGAGCGCTCCATGAATCGTGACCCCGAACAATGCCTCTGTTTGTCGCCCAAGGGCCAAATACTAGACTGGTGACGAGTTTGGTAAAACAAAAGCTTCGGCATGATGTGATGGTTGAACATCAGTTTCGGTGCCGAATTAGCGCTTTAGACAAAGAAAAACTTCCCCAAGCGCCGGGTTTTTTTTTCATGTGAAAGGCATTTGGAACTGGACCTGGTAAACAAACAAATAGGGGGTCTTTCCGGAAATGTTAAATGTACAAAGTATTTGGATGTTGTAGTTTTTCAAAATCAAAGTATTAAAAAAATCATGATTTTAGAAGCCGGAACCAAGAAAAACCATATTTTTTTTAAAAAAAAGTCATGAGTGAAGTTTTTTAAAACTACAAAATGCTTTGCACTTTTAGCAATACCATGGTTTTTAAAACTGCAAAACTTGTTACATCCAAACACCTCTATATCTTTCAAAACCAAAGTATTTTTTTGCAAAACCCTAGTATTCTTCTAAAACTCCAAAAATATTTTGTATCAAAACAAGGCCTTAAGAATTCCACATGCAAAAGTTCTCATAGCACTAGAGTCAATAAATACAGAAAATCCATTAATTTGACGGTAGAAAAGGTTATAGGATGCATTTTAAACCTTAATTATTTTAATATATTTATCACAACATTTTCTTTTTATACCAAAAAAATCTTTTATATAGGGTACGTTTGATGTGTTCCTTTTATGATGCTGCAAGTAACATGCTTATATTAAGACCACACGTTATTCTGTGCTTGGCACACATATTTGCTAATTTGGTAATAGCTTGGTTGTTATAATAAGAAATGCATTACAATATCATGTTGCAAATAGTTTTTTAGTACTGACTGTTTATGAGTATTTGGCTAACAAATAATCAAAATATGTCAATACACATATGAAAACAAAACGAGCTCATAATAAAAAATATGTCAGCACTCATATGAAAACGGTACTAGCATTTGTTTTTTTTAATTAAGAAACAATACGAGCTCAAAGTTCAACACTTTGAAGTTTGAGCAAGCGCTAGAATATCTTAATTTTTGAAAGGAAAAATGATGATAGTAACATATATTCACATGTCGAACAAGTGTGAATCTAGTAGTATTTGTTAACTTTCATCTTAGCGATCGGTATGGGCTTCAATAGACTATTTTTGTCAAATCCAAAATGATATTTTGTACATGACGTTGAGTTGACTTTCCTATCATTTTTCTATTAGTGGGAAAACATACTAAACTATGAATTTGGGCGAAAGTGGTGTGCTACCACTTGAACGGATGCATACATAAATTATGTTGTATAATATTTAGCATGAGAAGTGGTACAAGTGTTGTCTGTTACTACTAGAAAATCAATAATTTGAACTCGAGATGCTGAAGCATGCTCTTAAAAAATCATAGGGTTGACTATTACTATGCCAAGTTTGACATTGCGATGTAAAGAAACACTCCATTGTCGTAATCATCATCAAAAGAAGATACAGGAAGCACTAACCCGCAGAAAATTATGGAGAGAAAGAGAAACCTGGCAGGCTTGCATAGTGAATAAATCGGATTTTGTGAGTTGCCGCAGCCATGTGCCCATAGCATTTGCTCAGGAATCTACGGGCTGGCACGTGCAGAAGAAGCTCTCCCCAGTAACCACCTACTACCTCGCCTGACGCGTAGGCCCTGCATGTCTGCTTGTGCATTCTGGCCCACCCGCCGTTTCCGAGCCGCCTCTCTCTGTGCGCGCAAGCGATAGGGACGGGGAGAGTATAGGCCAGAGTAGACACTAGCAACGGACAAAATCAAGATCGCAATTTATACGGATGTTTATTTAAATCCAAAAGCTCATTAGAGTGTTAATTAACCAGATAAGCGGCGTGGTGACCTCCGACGCGGCTGTGGCTCTCCGCATCGGCGGCGGCAGCGGCCGCGGCGTGCCGGCCGAGCCGCGGCCGTCGGATCAGGAGGGCGCTGCGGGGCCAACGTGCCACGGGCGGCTGTCGTTTCGCTGGGACCGTAGCAAGGCGGTGGTGCGGGGTGGGGCCCGTCTCCGTGGACAGCACACGTCTCCGTCGCGGCTGATCTGGACGTGGGCCCGTACTGCTGCTGATCTGTTTTGTGGATTGGAATAGGATTAGGAAAGTAACGGAGCATTGCAAAATTGTAACTGTCTTCTTGTTTTATATATACGAAAAAATATTGGAAGTCAAAAAGATTCTTTGGGAGCGGTCCCTTGGGAGAGAAAGATTTGCACATATGCTCTCTCTTCCCTTCGTATTTTGTTTGTTGTCCAGTCGGTTAAAAGGATTATACTCCATGATAAAAAAAAAGGATTATACTCCGTACTGTATAAGTGTATATAACTTTTTGAATAATATTGGAGGTTTCAAAACAAAGTATTTGTATGAGACCAGTTTGTTCTAGTAGCCATACAAGATGATGGCAACTCCTCGTTGGATTATGAAGCAATGATACTTTTTTTTTGCATGTCCTCTTTCTCCTTGAGTACAGTGAGTGCTAACAAGTAGAATCATTTTTACGTCAAAATCTCCACACAATCGGGGTAAAAGAAAATACTCATATATGCCACAGATGTCAAGGTACAGCGAACCGAGGCCCCTACAAAGAGATTCCTGATTCGGACGGGGGCGCTTACGAGAATACTTCTTCAAAGATACCTTCACCTAACAGCCATTAATCAAATATACTATAATAAAATAATATAAAGAAAACAAAAAGGGAAACGAATTCCTGAGGAAAAACAGGGACGAAAAAACAGGAAGTGGGTGCGCGCGTGGGGACGCCACGCGAGACGAGGGAGCGGAGAGGGGTGGGTTGGCAGGCACACGGCGGAGCTCTTCTCTATAAATGCAGAGGCGCTCCGCGAGCGGCATCCCCCAAACTGCCCCCAGGAGAGAGAGGTGAAGGAAGGCGAGCGACGGGAGGGAAGGGCAGCGAAGCCACCCAGCGAGAGAGGCGGCGCCCCGCTCCCGCAACCCACACCACCCCGATCCCCGCTGCGCCGCCGCCGGGCACGCGTGGGGGCGAGCTGCTGAATCTCGGGCGTCAGTCGCGCAGAGGAGGTGGGGATTCGGGACACGCGCCCCACCCGTACTCTTCCGGTTCCGTCCCTTGGTGGAGGGAGGACGAGGCTAGACGAGAGCGAGAGGTACCCGCTCCCTGCAGCCCTCGCCAACCTCCAAGCTCGTTAGGACCCACGAGACGCTAAAAAACCCGACGAGATTTCGCAACTTGGTTGGTTTCAGTTGGGTTGTCGCCTGCGTGCGGGGTTGGTGGAGTGCGTTGCCGTCCCGTTGTTTTTATTATTCGATTCGTTGCTGTTCGATTCTGCGTCCGTGCGGCGCATGCGTTCGTCTGTGAATCTGCTCTGTGCGGCGGCGGAGGAATCCGCGCCGCCGTGCGGGGGGTTAGGTAGATCTGTTCATCTCCGCGCGTGTTCCACCGCTGCGGCGTTTGCCTCGTATAATTTTTTTTTTCTGAGAGTCCTTTGTTCAACTGCAGAGAGGCACAAGCTTTTTCTCTATGCTTTTGGTTTGGTGGTGACGTGGAGGAGAATGCCTTTAGCTTTCAACTTGTTTTTCCATAGCTTTTTTAATCTGTTTTTCCCCAAGGATTTTGGGTTGTTTGTTCCCCGTATCCGTGTGGTAGATCGGTTAACTGCTACGCGGACACCATCTGATGCTCGTCGTTATCTGATTGTTGCATGGCAGGTAACAGAGCGAGGCGTGCGGTTCAGCCATGTCGACGGCGCAGGGGGCGGCTTTGAAGTCAGCGCCTTTGGCCGCGGACCGTCGGGCCCGGCGCGGCCGCACCGTGGCAGCGCCAAACCGCTCCGCATGGCAGGCCTACGGCGGCGTGTCGCTCGAGAGCGGTGGGTTTCTCGGCGGTGTGCAGCGCACCGAGGACCGCGTCGCACCGAGGGCGCCCCGCGCGATGGCACGCGACGCCGAGGTGATCAGGCCGCTCTCGAAGCTCCCGGAGAGCAACATTGGGCTCTACGACCCCTCGTTTGAGCGTGACTCTTGCGGTGTTGGGTTTGTCGCTGAGCTGTCTGGCGACTACAAACGCGAGACCGTGAGTTTCATCGACACTTCCTGTAGTTACACTTAGAAGTGTGGGATGCCAATTTTGCTCTTCTTTTTGGTCCCAGGTCAATGATGCGATTGAGATGCTCGAGAGAATGGCGCACCGCGGTGCCTGCGGCTGCGAAAAGAATACTGGAGATGGTGCCGGGATCCTTGTTGCTCTCCCTCATGACTTCTTCAGAGAGGTTAGTTTCCTGTTACAGGGAAAAAAAAGGCGAAAGCTATTCTTTGTGATAGATCTCAATGTGTTCTTTTGGCATCCCTGCAGGTCTCAAAGGATGCTGGGTTTGAGTTACCGGCACCAGGGGAGTATTCTGTTGGGATGTTCTTCATGCCTACCGATGAAAAACGCCGTGAGAAGGGCAAAGCTGAGTTTAAGAAGGTTGTGTAGCACACTTTCATCAAATCTCGTTGTGAGGAGAGCCAGTGAACAATGCAAGCTTGTTATATTGTTTTTTATTGATTGATTTATTCATGCAGGTCGCTGAATCACTGGGACATACAATACTTGGGTGGCGGTTGGTTCCAACTGACAATTCAGACCTGGGTGAATCTGCGCTTGAGACCGAGCCAGCTATCGAGCAGGTTTTCCTTACCAAGAGTTCAAGATCAAATGCCGAAATCGAGCAGCAGGTTATTCCATGAGTTTACATTTTGAAGTTATCTGCATATCTGATGTACTTGGTCTTACCTGTTTCCCATCAATTGTTGCAGATGTATATCCTTAGAAGACTCTCAATAAGGTCTATCCGAGCCGCTCTGAATATTCAGTCTGGAGCAGAGAGGGATTTCTACATGTGTTCTCTATCTTCAAGGTGTTTCTCCTTTCTCACTTCAAAGTCTTTGTGCTTTTATTTCACTAGGTTTGAGGGGTTCTCAACTAATCTCAGATTTTGGATGAGAATGTTGGTGAGAATTTTCATAGTAAAGGGGGATAAGAAATGTCTTACTTGTTCTGAATCATTTTATATCAGTAGCCTAATAACTTTTCAACTGATTATGTACTTACAATTCTGCGTTGTGAATTTTTCCAGGACTATTGTTTACAAGGGCCAGCTTATGCCATCTCAACTTAAGGGTTACTACTATGCAGACCTAGGTCATGCAAACTTCACAAGTTATATGGCTCTGGTAAATACATAACCTTGATACTCTTACACAGCAATGTCATGATTGTAGTCGGTGGATCGGAACCAATAATAGCAGGGCCATTGTAAGAGGACGGCATGTTCCCCATGCAGGCACCAAACTTTGAATTGTTTACCGTCTCTGCTCTATTCATATGCTATTTAAGTGCNTGGTTCTTGATGCCTTAAAGTGAAGTATTAGAAATCTCTATTAGTTGATACCCAATAACCATGTTGCAGAGTCCAGCTGCAGTTCTGCTATGGCCGACTGCTATGCCCGACTCTTCAGGATGTGACCTCCAGTTAGGTGGTGGGAAGGAAATGTGTTTGGTTTGAGGTAGATTAGGGCTCCCAACTGTTTTGCATGAAATTCAATGCAACTGGCTTTGTTCTTTTTTTTTTTGCTTAGTGTTGGTGCTTCATTTCAATGTTCTGTTCAGCATAATAAAACTGCAAAGTATGAGTATAATTTGTTTTCTAAAAGCCCATATATTTGAACAGGTTCACTCACGGTTCTCCACAAACACCTTCCCCAGCTGGGATCGTGCACAACCAATGCGTGTTTTAGGCCACAATGGAGAGATCAATACCCTCAGAGGGAATAAGAATTGGTAATCTTGTAAACCTGTTCACCCTGGCATTTCTTTGGTTTGATGCGAACTTATTCATCTGCATCTGCTTATGTTGTTTGGATTTTATAGACCTCAGCTGATACTTTAATGATTTGGATTTATATGGCAGGATGACAGCCCGTGAAGGTCTCTTAGAATCTGAAACGCTTGGCCTGTCTAAGGAAGAACTGGCAATAGTTCTACCAATTGTGGATGCTACCTCTTCAGATTCAGGTAGGAGCTTAGTGTCTGTTTATGTTTTATCGTTTCCTTTTTGAAAATTATTACTGATTGATTGAAAAATTCATGTGACTTGTAGGTGCATTTGATAATGTTCTTGAGCTTCTTGTCCGAGGTGGGCGAAGCCTACCAGAAGCTGTGATGATGATGATCCCTGAGGCATGGCAGAACGATGAAAACATGGAACCTGAGAAGAGAGCTCTGTATGAGTTCTTCTCAGCACTGATGGAGCCTTGGGATGGACCTGCTCTAATATCTTGTAAGTACATTTAAAACTTCTTTCTTTGTCTGATCATGCTTCTGATGAATGTACTTATCTGACTTTGCTTTTGCGCAGTTACGGATGGCCGTTACCTTGGAGCTACCCTGGACCGCAATGGCTTGAGGCCTGGTCGATTTTATGTAACCCACAGTGGACGTGTGATCATGGGTAGTGAAGTTGGTGTTGTCGATGTTCCTCCTGAAGATGTGCTGAGAAAGGGAAGGCTAAATCCTGGAATGATGCTGTTAGTTGATTTTGAGAACCATACTGTAGTGGATGATGAAGCTCTGAAGGCACAATACTCTAAAGCTCATCCGTATGGGGAATGGCTCAAGAGACAAAAGATAGATCTCAAAGATATTGTGGAATCTGTGCCAGAAAAGGATAGAGTTGCTCCAACACTTACAGTAAGCCCTTCCTCATGCTTTAATATTATCATTGATGTAGTTACTTGTACAACCAGGTCAAACATATGTGGTGTGTATCATTTATGATTTCTTCAACTATTCGGTGCAGCAAAAGAATGAGAACAAGGAACACGTAGGTGTCGATGGAATTTTGACTCCACTAAAGGCCTTTGGGTAAGGTTTAACTCTGCTTGGTTGCCACTTTCAAATTGTTCTGGGATACTCATTCAACTGCTCCAACCTTTTCAGGTACACGGTAGAAGCTCTGGAAATGTTGCTGCTGCCTATGGCTAAGGATGGAGTGGAAGCTCTTGGCTCCATGGGAAATGATACTCCCCTTGCAGTGATGTCAAACAGGGAGAAGTTGACTTTTGAGTACTTCAAGCAGATGTTTGCCCAAGTTACAAACCCACCAATTGACCCTATTAGAGAGAAAATTGTCACGTCTATGGAGTGTATGATTGGACCGGAAGGTGACTTGTTGGAAACAAATGAGAAACAATGCCACCGCCTTACACTTAAAGGTCCTTTGATTTCTGTTGATGAAATGGAGGCTATTAAAAAGATGGACTACCGTGGTTGGCGAAGCAAGGTGCTCGACATTACCTATCCTAAGAAGTCTGGAAGGAAGGGCTTGGAAAAGACTTTGGACAGAATTTGTGCTGAAGCTCGTGAAGCCGTACACGAGGGTTACAATATTTTGGTTCTCTCGGATAGAGGTTAGTGAATTTAATCCAGTACATTATCACTCATAATTGTTTATACTTGCCGGAACATGAGTCGATGGAGTCTCTTTTCCTTGAGTACCATTGCAAATTAGGTTATATATGCTCTTCTTTTAACTTGCATATTGTGGCCTAAAGTATATGTTAACATTTCCATTTTTTGCTTCAAAACGGCTCCTATGTGCAACTCAACTTCTATGATGTTTTGTCAATGTTTTGAGCTTTCGAGATCTGAAATTTTATTGCTTTGTTCAAATTTATTATGCAGGATTTTCCACAGACCGTGTTGCTGCCAGCTCTCTCTTAGCAGTTGGAGCAGTACATCAGCGCCTTGTTGCAAATCATGAGAGGACACGTATCGGACTGTTGGTTGAGTCAGCTGAACCCCGTGAAGTGCACCATTTTTGCACCTTGGTTGGATTTGGTGCTGATGCAATATGTCCTTATTTGGCCATTGAAGCAATTTGGTGCTTGCAGAATGATGGTAAGATTCCTCCTAACGGTGATGGACAACCCTACTCAAAGGAAGAATTGGTCCAGAAGTATTTCTATGCTTCTACCTATGGAATGATGAAAGTTCTTGCAAAGATGGGAATATCCACCCTTGCATCCTACAAAGGTGCTCAGATTTTCGAAGCTCTTGGTCTTTCTTCTGAAGTGATTGACAAGTGTTTTGAAGGTACACCTAGCAGAATTGAGGGTGCAACTTTTGAAATGCTTGCACGAGATGCTCTCCGTCTTCATGAGCTGGCTTTCCCATCAAGAACCCCTCCACCTGGCAGCGCGGATTCAAAGGCTCTTCCTAACCCAGGGGACTACCACTGGAGGAAAAATGGTGAAGTCCACCTCAATGATCCACTAGCAATGGGAAAATTGCAAGAAGCAGCTAGAGTCAACAGCAGGGCAGCCTACAAAGAATATTCTAGGCGAATTCAGGAACTCAACAAGACCTGTAATCTACGTGGTATGCTGAAATTTAAGGATATTAGTGACAAGATTTCTTTGGATGAGGTTGAACCTGCAAGTGAGATTGTAAAACGCTTTTGTACTGGAGCAATGAGTTATGGGTCTATTTCATTGGAAGCACATACCGCCCTTGCTATAGCCATGAACAAACTTGGTGGAAAATCTAATACAGGTATGTTCTCATCCATAGGATCCATACGTGGGAAATTTGTTATCACTCTGCCAAAGTCGTTTTTTTTGGCACTCTAGTCTAGATTAAATACCAGCCAATCTTACAGAATGGAAA
>LAPY01000136.1:229220-241162 GCA_000970635.1 Eragrostis tef | reverse complement strand
GCTATACGAAGTTATTACGCTGGGATACTCATTCAACTGCTCCAACCTTTTCAGGTACACGGTAGAAGCTCTGGAAATGTTGCTGCTGCCTATGGCTAAGGATGGAGTGGAAGCTCTTGGCTCCATGGGAAATGATACTCCCCTTGCAGTGATGTCAAATAGGGAGAAGTTGACTTTTGAGTACTTCAAGCAGATGTTCGCCCAAGTTACAAACCCACCAATCGACCCTATTAGAGAGAAAATTGTCACGTCTATGGAGTGTATGATTGGACCGGAAGGTGACTTGTTGGAAACAAATGAGAAACAATGCCACCGCCTTACACTTAAAGGTCCTTTGATTTCTGTTGATGAAATGGAGGCTATTAAAAAGATGGACTACCGTGGTTGGCGAAGCAAGGTGCTCGACATTACCTATCCTAAGAAGTCTGGAAGGAAGGGCTTGGAAAAGACTTTGGACAGAATTTGTGCTGAAGCTCGTGAAGCCGTACACGAGGGTTACAATATTTTGGTTCTCTCGGATAGAGGTTAGTGAATTTAATCCAGTACATTATCACTCATAATTGTTTATACTTGCCGGAACATGAGTCGATGGAGTCTCTTTTCCTTGAGTACCATTGCAAATTAGGTTATATATGCTCTTCTTTTAACTTGCATATTGTGGCCTATAGTATATGTTAACATTTCCATTTTTTGCTTCAAAATGGCTCCTATGTACAACTCAACTTATATGATGTTTTGTCAATGTTTTGAGCTTTTGATATCTGAAATTTTGTTGCTTTGCTCAAATTTATTATGCAGGATTTTCCACAGACCGGGTTGCTGCCAGTTCTCTCTTAGCAGTTGGAGCAGTACACCAGCGCCTTGTTGCAAATCATGAGAGGACACGTATCGGACTGTTGGTTGAGTCAGCTGAACCCCGTGAAGTGCACCATTTTTGCACCTTGGTTGGATTTGGTGCTGATGCTATATGTCCTTATTTGGCCATTGAAGCAATTTGGTGCTTGCAGAATGATGGTAAGATTCCTCCTAACGCTGATGGACAACCCTACTCAAAGGAAGAATTGGTCCAGAAGTATTTCTATGCTTCTACCTATGGAATGATGAAAGTTCTTGCAAAGATGGGAATCTCCACCCTTGCATCCTACAAAGGTGCTCAGATTTTCGAAGCTCTTGGTCTTTCTTCTGAAGTGATTGACAAGTGTTTTGAGGGTACACCTAGCAGAATCGAGGGTGCAACTTTTGAAATGCTTGCACGAGATGCTCTCCGTCTTCATGAGTTGGCTTTCCCATCAAGAACCCCTCCACCTGGCAGTGCAGATTCAAAGGCTCTTCCTAACCCAGGGGACTACCACTGGAGGAAAAATGGTGAAGTCCACCTCAATGATCCACTAGCAATGGGAAAATTGCAAGAAGCAGCTAGAGTCAACAGCAGGGCAGCCTACAAAGAATATTCTAGGCGAATTCAGGAACTCAACAAGACCTGTAATCTACGTGGTATGCTGAAATTTAAGGATATTAGTGGCAAGATTTCTTTGGATGAGGTTGAACCTGCAAGTGAGATTGTAAAACGCTTTTGTACTGGAGCAATGAGTTATGGGTCTATTTCATTGGAAGCACATACCGCCCTTGCTATAGCCATGAACAAACTTGGTGGAAAATCTAATACAGGTATGTTCTCATCCATAGGATCCATTTGTGGGAAATTTGTTATCAGTCTGCCAAAGTCGTTTTTTTTTTTGGCACTCTAGTCTAGATTAAATACCAGCCAATCTTACAGAATGGAAACTATCTTCTAAGTTTTGTTACATGGTATGCTGTCATTTTGTTTCCCTGAATAATGTGCGGCATGTGATCTACGTATCACTAGTTGTCCCTGTTCTCTGCATTCAGCATTTTAGATGCAAATCATGTCTAAAGCTGTACTAAGTTATTGCTAGCAAATGAAATTGTATTATCTATTGCCTCTCACTCTTTCTAGACAAACTTATCCAGTTATCCCATATCTGTTATTTGTATTCATCTTTTTATTTTGTTATAATTTAAATGGCTATATTCCTAAAGATGTGGGGCTTAGCAGTACTTAAATTTATCTTTTTCCTCCTAACAGCCTTAATGCAGTATTCCTTTCTGATTTAAGTCCCTTCAATTTAATTTGTATTTTAGATTGTTGCTAAGAAACATCAACTGTATATTCCCAATACATTTCTAGATATCAGCATTAATAATGCAAAGTCTGAAAAAGCTCATTTTGGCCTTGTGCTGTTTTGAACAATTCTGAAACCTATGTGACTAAATTTACTGATGCCTATGTACTCTGAAGGTGAGGGAGGAGAACAACCCTCTCGTATGGAACCGCTTCCTGATGGTTCAATGAACCCAAAACGAAGTGCAATTAAACAAGTTGCTAGTGGACGATTCGGAGTTTCAAGCTATTATCTGACTAATGCAGATGAGCTGCAGATTAAAATGGCTCAGGTATTTTGTCAACGTTTTGCTCTATGCAATAATATCCTATTGAAAGAACTACTTTCCACTTTTCAATTTGCAGAAATTCACATTTATACATATCTTGAATTATATAGGGTGCCAAGCCTGGTGAAGGTGGTGAGCTTCCAGGTCACAAGGTTATTGGTGACATTGCAGTTACACGTCATTCTACAGCCGGTGTAGGGCTCATTAGCCCACCTCCCCACCACGATATATATTCTATTGAGGATCTTGCACAACTTATACATGATCTTAAGGTAAATTTTTTGATACCGAGATGTTATTTTCTATACCCAAGCAATCAGTGCTTGTTACTGTGGAGTTGTCTTACAGTACGGTTTGAATTTTTGTTACACGCTCATTGTCTTATAAACCTGGGAGTCTGTCACACAAATCCTCATAATTTGTATCACCTGCTATGACGGTTATTATTGCTACATTTTATACTAATGAACTTGAATATCTTTATTTTATCCAATTGCCACTATTTCTCACCGGTATGGTGATATTGTTGTCTCTGTGCAGAATTCAAATCCTATAGCCCGTGTCAGCGTCAAACTAGTCTCCGAGGCTGGTGTGGGAGTTGTTGCTAGTGGTGTTGTAAAAGGACACGCAGACCATGTTCTTATTTCTGGTCACGATGGAGGCACAGGAGCTTCAAGATGGACAGGTATTAAGAATGCTGGACTTCCATGGGAACTTGGGTTGGCCGAGACACACCAAACTCTAGTAGCAAATGGGCTACGTGGCCGAGCTGTTCTGCAAACAGATGGACAGTTAAAGACCGGTAGGGATGTTGCTGTTGCGTGCTTGCTTGGTGCTGAGGAATTTGGTTTCAGCACTGCTCCACTGATCACGCTTGGCTGTATTATGATGCGGAAATGCCATACCAACACTTGTCCTGTTGGTATTGCTACTCAAGACCCAGTACTTCGAGCAAAGTTTGCTGGAGAACCGGAGCATGTCATTAACTTCTTCTTCATGCTTGCTGAGGAACTAAGAGAAATCATGGCAAATCTAGGCTTCCGCACCATTAAAGAAATGGTTGGGCATTCTGAAATGCTTGAAGTTGATCCAGAAGTGGTGAAGAGCAATGAGAAACTTGAAAATATTGATCTCTCACTGATCCTGAAGCCAGCTGCAGAGATCCGTCCAGGAGTTGCTCAGTACTGTGTTGAGAAGCAAGACCACAGCCTTGATATGGCATTAGATAACAAACTAATAGCTTTGTCAAGAACTGCAATTGAAAAGCAAATTCGTGTCTTCATTGAGAGTCCAATCCAGAACATCAATCGATCGGTTGGCACAATGCTCAGTCATGAAGTTACAAAACGTTATCACATGAATGGATTGCCTGCTGGAACCATTCATGTGAAGTTCACTGGAAGCGCTGGTCAAAGTTTTGGCGCTTTTCTCTGTCCTGGAATCACTCTTGAGCTTGAAGGAGACAGTAATGACTATGTTGGTAAAGGGTTATCAGGTGGAAAAATCGTTGTGTATCCACCAAGGAACAGTTCATTTAATCCAGAGGACAATATTGTCATTGGTAATGTAGCTCTATATGGTGCTACCAAGGGAGAGGCATATTTCAACGGTATGGCAGCAGAAAGGTTTTGCGTTCGGAACTCAGGTGCTCAAGCAGTTGTTGAAGGAATTGGAGACCATGGATGTGAGTATATGACCGGGGGTACTGTGGTTATACTTGGAAAAACAGGAAGAAATTTTGCTGCTGGGATGAGTGGAGGCATCGCTTATGTTTATGATGTTGATGGGAATTTTAGTTCTCACTGCAACCATGAGTTAGTTGATCTATATCACGTGGAGGAAGAGGATGACATTATAACGTTGAAAATGATGATAGAACAACATCGACGTAACACTGAGAGTGTTTTGGCTAAAAATATACTCTCTGATTTTGATAATCTTCTTCCAAAATTTGTAAAAGTATTTCCAAGGGATTATAAGAGGGTTTTGGAAAGCATGAAGGCGGAAAAGGCTGCTGCTAAGCATGTAAAGGACCCTAAGATGACAAACGGTATTTCTGTAACTACTAAGGTGAGAATCGGTTTCAATTTAGCGATCCTGTTTCATTCATAATATCACAATTTTTACAAAGCTATTGTATGTAATAAACTATAAGGTTTGCAGCTAAAATTCTACTATTTATTTTCCTTTTAAAGAATTTTACTTCACTTGCAGATGTTGATCCATCAGAAATAGCTATAATATGTTATCATTCCTCTGAAAGCTTTCCTTGTCTAATTGTACCAACTTTGATTGTGTTGTGCAGAAAGTACAGCCTGACCAGACAACCAACCGACCAACACGTGTTGCCAATGCCAAAAAGTACCGAGGTTTCATAACATATGAGCGTGAGAGTATTTCTTACCGAGACCCAAATGAACGTGTTAAAGATTGGAAAGAAGTGGCAATTGAATCAACGCCTGGTCCACTGTTAAATACTCAATCTGCTCGATGTATGGATTGCGGCACTCCTTTCTGTCATCAGGTGATATTTCAATTTTTTCTTAAAAAAAATAGGATTGTTAGTTCTCTTTGAATTCATTTTGATGATACATTTAGTTTATGTGACTTCTGAATTGAGAGAAATGGTTTGTATTTTTTACCTTGTAATTACTATTGAGAATAAGTTGCCACCAATACGTTATTTCTGTTGCAGTACTTTGGTATTGCATCTTATCTGTTGCTGTTGTCATAGTAATTTCAAATAACAACTGCCTCACTGGGTTTAGTTTTATTCCAAGGGACTTCATTGATAAATTGGCTACATCTTTTCATGCCTCCAGAAGCCTGCGATATTTTTTTTTTACTGATTTTTGTACTTATCCTCTGAAATTCTAAGACTTCATAACTCTTTTAGTAACATCTTTTACTTTTACAGGAAAGCTCAGGAGCTGGCTGTCCTCTTGGAAATAAGATCCCAGAGTTCAATGAATTAGTTCATCAGAATAGATGGCGTGAAGCATTGGATCGGCTACTTGAGACGAACAACTTTCCTGAATTTACTGGACGAGTTTGCCCTGCTCCTTGTGAGGGGTCATGTGTTCTAGGCATTATTGAAAATCCGGTGTCTATCAAAAGCATAGAATGCGCAATTATAGACAAAGGTTTTGAGGAGGGTTGGATGGTACCACGTCCTCCTCTTCAAAGAACAGGGTATGCATATGTTAATATTTTATCGTCTCAATTCGCTCTTTTGTTGTTATTTTCTTTCGCTCTTTTGTTTTTATTTTCAATTTTCTCTTTTGTTGTTATTTTAAAATTTCCTTTTTGTTGCTAATTTCAATTTTATCTTTTGTTGTTATTTTCAAGATTTCATCGTTTCAATTTGCCCTGCTCCTTGTTAATAATGAAATATTCATATTGCAGAAAGAAGGTGGCCATCGTTGGCAGTGGACCTGCTGGTTTGGCAGCTGCGGATCAACTAAACAAAATGGGCCATTTTGTTACTGTGTTTGAGCGTGCAGACCGTATTGGAGGTCTTATGATGTATGGTGTGCCAAACATGAAGACGGACAAGATTGAAATTGTTCAACGCCGTGTTAATCTAATGGCGGAAGAGGGTGTCACTTTTGTGGTGAATGCCAATGTTGGCAACGACCCTCTGTACTCAATTGAACGTCTACGTTCCGAGAATGATGCAGTTATTTTGGCTTGCGGAGCAACAAAACCAAGGTAACGAACAGAAGGCACCCATGAATACTTTTGTTAACATTCTTAACTGGAATTAAACTACCATGACAAAAAAAAAACTCCTAATAGCTGTGCTTGATTCTAATAATAAGTGGTCTGTGAACAGGGATCTCAGCATTCCTGGGCGTGAGCTTTCGGGAGTTCATTTTGCTATGGAATTCCTCCACGCAAATACCAAAAGTTTACTAGACAGCAACCTGGAGGACGGTAAATATATATCTGCCAAGGGTAAAAAGGTGGTGGTTATTGGTGGAGGTGATACAGGCACAGATTGCATTGGTACATCAATCAGGCATGGTTGCAGCAGGATAGTAAACCTTGAACTTCTTTCCAAACCTCCAAGCAAGAGAGCTGCCGATAACCCGTGGCCGCAGGTAAATTGTTTGTCAATTGTTTTTTTTTTTGTGAAGTAAGGTCCATATATTATTGTACCTTATCACTATAGATTTGCATGAAGTATAATTTTGTTTGCATATCTTTTCCAGTTTGGTACGAGTTCTTAGTTTTGTATTTCTCCTTTTGCCTGTAGTGGCCAAGAGTTTTCCGTGTTGATTATGGGCATCAAGAAGCAGCTACCAAGTTCGGGAATGATCCAAGAACATATGAAGTGTTGACAAAGCGTTTTGTCGGTGACGAAAATGGCAAACTGAAGGCCCTTGAGGTAGTGCGTGTGAAATGGGAGAAAGTAGATGGAAGATTCCAATTCAAGGAAATCGAAGGATCAGAAGAGATCATTGAGGCAGATCTTGTCCTCCTAGCTATGGGGTTCCTGGGCCCTGAAGCGGTTGGTACCCCAGCTCAAGTTTATTCTAGTGCCTGTAGCTAGTAGCATTGTTGAGTAAATTGCTTGAAATAACACACTGTCCTATCTTTCTGCAGACTATCGCTGAGAAGCTGGGCTTGGAGAAGGACAACAGGTCCAATTTCAAAGCTCAATTTGGAAATTTTGCAACCAGTGTTGATGGCGTTTTTGCAGCTGGGGATTGCAGACGTGGACAATCACTTGTTGTTTGGGCCATCACGGAGGGGCGGCAGGCTGCTGCAGCGGTAGACAACTACTTATCAAGGAATGACCACAATGCCGCAGAAGACATCACTCCCTCGGGTCTTGTTCAGCCTGTTGCTGCATAAATAAAACGATCAATTAGATGCTCGTTAGGATATCCTTTGGGTTTTTAGTTTCAACCACAGCAAACAGAGTTTTTGTAGTTGTCGAAGGAATTGATAAAATGAAACGGGGCTCATTAGGTAAACAGGGAGCCCTTTAATATTTGATAGACATCGTTGGAAATTTTGGTGGCTATTGTTTCTTTTTTCTCATTCGTAACGCTTGTCATGTATGTATGTTTTGTAGTATGAATAATGTACAGCTTTTGTTTTGAATTAACAGATGTAAATTTGCCAGGCAATATGGCTATTCATTTTATTTGGGTTTCGCAAATAGGTACCAGATTTCACCAGTCCATATTATAATTCACATTTTTCAGTCTGATGATTATGTCAATGTGAGGCTGAGTTACTAGAACATGAAGATGATTGCGTTATTGATATACCCAGCTTAACCAGCACTATCACTTCGAAACTTCCAGCTTTCCAGGAGTGATAATGTGAATGGAAATTGGGAAAAAAGAGCGGAAAATGACAGTGATGGACCATCAAATCCTAGTATATGTTAAATGTAAATGGAAATATAACAATACAATAGGAATATTGACTTCTCTTCATCACAGGACTAACTAGATGAAGTAATAATTGAAGAGTTCATGAGGTCTTATCTATTCCGAGTTTATGAGAGGCGTATTAACAACATATCCCCATTTTTTCCTGTCGTCTCCATGACTTCATCGACGCCTCTCATCTCGCAAGTAGATCTGTTGCTATCGGCGAAATCCGGAATCCAATCCGTTCCTATTGCAACAGGAGGCAGGCATGCATATGCTGGTGTACAACACACCAGTGACTGGGGTGGGTTTCTGGGGACGGTGCGATCGAGAGCGAGCAACAGCTCTTCTATGTTCACAATGTTTGGAATTGGCATATTGGAATGTAAACAACAGTTGAAGGGCACTTAACGGGACGGGTTGGGTAGAAGTGTGAAAGACGTGACAATTTGTTTCCGAAGACAAAGGTACTACACTTAGTTCGTGAGAAAACTGACATGGTTTTTGTTGATTGCGAAAAAGGTAGACAGGCTGATGTATCTTCTTCTTCGTTCATTATGAGAAAGGTGGAGTGCCAAATCTCCAGATCAAGTGCCAAGTGCGTGGGAAGTGAGCTGCCTGCAACCTTGACCCGCATCTCGGTACTTCAAATATCTCTGAAAATGTTCGGAACACTCAGGTTTGGCTTGTTCAGGTCGCAACATGCCGACGCCCCAACCCCCCGAGTTGTTTTCAGCACAAAATCCTCCATGGTCATTCACTTCCAGAAGCACCAAACGCAGCGCCTGCGATTGTCTCTACGCCTCAGTTTCACTGATCCGTTTCTGAATGTAAGCGCTTAATAGTTGATACTCTGAGCATACGGCTTTTTTTTTTCCTTTGGAACAATAGCATTTTGACCATAATTTAGACTCCAGTTGTGTAACAACCAGCGCTCTTCCGATTTTACGGATCACCACATATTTTCTGTGTTGAAATTGCAAAATATTTGGCATAGATATTTTAAAAACTGTGGTGAAATCGCAAAATTGATGGTTGTTTCACAATTATACTTCAAAAGTATGGTCGATTTGCAATTGCCCCCTTTTCTTTCGTACCGCAAAAAGTCATCGTTGTATGCCTGTATATGTCAGATAAGTTCATCACAGTTTTGTTTTGCTGAGAGGAAAATTCGGTGCCATAAAACAGAGTACAATTTCATAAGACCCCATGTTCAAAACCGCAACTGCCAGTATTAATTAAATTACAAATGCATAGAACATATCATATGTTCCTGCGCACGTACAACACTGATCTCATTCCTGCACAGATCTTAACACTGACCTTGATCAATAACCGTGTTTGCTGTACAAGTCTATCTGCGCATATAATAAGCTAAAAATGCATGCATAAGTACCATTACCAAGCTAAACTCAAGCATCATGCATAAGTCTCATGTCGTGATGCTGTCATCGCGATATCAGACTCTCCACCATTGACGTCATTCAAATCATGGTCAGAGGCCGAGTGTGATGGCGCAGTCCCTGCGAAAAGGCACGCGTGTTTCTCTTGAAGTCGTATTAATCGATGCGGTTTCATCAGTGCAACTTGGAACAAACTTAGCACACCTAACAAGAAAATACAGCGACAAACCAGCAATACAACAGAGGATGTTTAAGCTTTTCCATGAACATTCAAACATATTTGTATGACTACTTACAGCTTCAAGGGAAGTGTTGGACCGCCGCAGGCGAAACCAAGCCTATATCAATCTTGTGCTCAAAGGAGTCGTCGCGTTGGGCGTCGGAGCAGCAGCTGCCTGCCGTTGGGGAATCGGTGTACGTACGAGGTGCTGGGGAAGATACCTGTGCCGGAGCCAGCCGTGGAGCCCTGCTCTCTCTCCGTGGCCTACCGTCGGGGCCCATCAGCTCCTTGCCGGCGCGGCGGTGGCGGCCACAGTGGTACAGCACGCACATCGCTAAGCCCAGAGTAAAAACTACAGCGGCGAAAATACTGATGGCCAAGAAAGCAGGAGATGGATGAGAGTGCGATGAGTTTTTTCTTGTCAATGTTGCGGAGGATGTTGTCTGAACGGCGATCAGAACTCTATACAGGATGAAGGACGGAGAAGCGAATGCTGATATTTTATTTGGGAGCGATAGTGGGAGAAACAGATATTACAATCAGAACTTTATATAGGATGAAACATAGACGAGTAGTGTAAGATGCGGCACTATCGATGGGTTTTGCAGTAAATTTTGTTGACTATTTAAACAGTGTTAGGCAAAAAAAATCCAGGCAGATTGTAATTCTGCTCAACTTGACTCGATTCGACAAGCATCGACCAAAAAAAAAATAGCATACATTGCATAGACAAATTCAATAGATTTTATCAACAAAAAATTGATCCATGGTCACTGCAACTCTACTAAGCTCAACCCGAGTAGACTCATGCCAGTAAGTTGTATACAATGTTGAGCTTAATTTTCATAAGCTATATCAACAATTCTCGATAGAATCAGGTCAGTAAGTTATACATTGCTGACAATTCTCTATCTCACTGTTTGATACAATATATTGATAATTTTCATATGCTATGGTCTTGTTTGTTTCCACTTATTTTCGTCGATTCTCGCTTTTTTTCGTGAAAATAAGCGACAATCCCACCAAACACCACACTTATTTTCATCGCTTTTCTTGTCAGAGAAGCGAGAAAATCTTGGCTTTTCCTGACCGCTGCTTATAATCCAAGCGTGGCTGAGAGAATTGTAAACAAATATGGCCTATATAAAAAATTCTCTACGTACTCCTGTCTCAGAAGGGACACACCTTGAAGAAGAAGAAGAAAAAGAAGAAGAAGAAAAAGAAGAAAATACTCCTGTCTCAGAAAGTTTTACGTTGTTTGAAGTTAGATGGGCGAAAAGAAAGTGTCAACTACCATTTAGTGGATAACAAAAACTTTTTATATATTTATTATATAAAAAGGTTATCAAGTATTCAAATCCCATGCGGGAGATGCATCCCTTGATTGCATTCTTTATGACCTCCATGTAATATAACTTAATAAAGTATATCGTGTGGACAAAGTAGGCAATCCTCGTGACAAAAAAAATATTTCCCACATGGCACATGCATGAAATTTTCTTTTTTTTTAAAGATCCGGGAAACTTAGTGTCCCGGCTTGTATTAATAAGAAGAAGGTGCCTCATATTAAGGAAAACGAGGCCAAACCGTACAAACCTAAGTATGTAAAAGTGAAGAAAAAACTACTACAGCTAAGCCTCCAGACCGGCTGTAAAACATCATCAACATCGACGGAGCCTGTTGCATGTCATCGTTGCCAGCTTGCCGACTAGCGGCAAGAAGCGCCGACTTCACTACAAACAGACCTCAACTCCTGTCTCCACATCGTTTCACCCAAAGTACAACAACACATAACGGCTTGCTACCTGTCATCGTTGCCAAGCTCATCGCACTGACGACGCAGCAGCTCCGACTTCAGCCTAGCAACACTGCCAAACCATGCACCTTGTAGTGCGAACTCCATAAAAACAAAGCCTCGTCGAGACAGGCACACCATCCAGTCCACGTCATCCTCGTCGACCACTGCTAGGCGAAGGTGTCATCATGGCCGCAACTAGCAACTTGGTGCATAAGCAAGCATAGAGGAGACCCTAAGACAACGCCTCCAACGAGGTGGTGACATCCAAGAAGTCACCGTTGCCCGATCCAGCGAGGTGGAACTTGAGTTTTCACTCAGAGAAACCTCATGGCTTGTTTGTATAGAACACCTCGATAACGCCTCCAGTGAGGGGAACGACACCAAGGTGTCGTCATTGTCGGCATCGGCGCGAACACCGAGCAAGGCTTTACGCCCAAGGCCTTGCACAATCAGCCTTGCATGCCGCGTTCACACTTCATCGTCGCCAGCACGGCCTTGATGGCACCCAAGCTTCGCAACCATCAGCATCATCCCCGCCTGCATCTTCAGCTTCGTGAGCATCAACAGCCACCGCATACCGCTGCACAATCAACATCCACCACACCGCTGCACCATACACCTCACCATCAACGGCCTCTTGCTGCACACGCCGCTGCCGC
>LAPY01000136.1:194667-220309 GCA_000970635.1 Eragrostis tef | reverse complement strand
GGGTCGGGGCCGGAGGCGGCGGCGCGAGCCTGGAAGCGTGCCGGGACGCGTGGAGGCCAATTAGGCTCGCGCCGATACAGTAGAGCAAGTGTTAAGTACGCACGCACCGCCACTGGTTTGAGTAGATTGGTTAGAAGTACTAGATTATTAGCTAGTAGTGTCTTTGGTTCGTTTTGGTTTCGCTTAAGAGCATGGAACTGTGGATATGGTCTCTCACCCGGGCCGGCCACCTGTTGCTTCATCATATATACATACATGTAACGATGGAGTTTGCAACTAGTTAGATCAGCTACATAATCCTTTTCCTATATCTTGGATTCGTTTCCAAAACGATTGGATAAGAGCTTGATTGTGAACTGACAGAGGAACGTCACGTTTCCGAACCGATACTCCACCCCAGAACCGGAGAAAAGTGGATGTCATCCTCCCTCTTCGATTGCGAGCTTCACCCAGACGCCTCACGAGAATGGCCACGAGATCGTCCGTCCTGCCCGCTTGGCAGCCGTTTTCTAAAGAAGGAAGCGGAACCTGCAGCCTGAGCCACGTCTCAACGAGCGTTGCCCCGTTGGGTTCGGACGTTATTACATTCCTTTCCATGCTTTACCTCGAGCAGAAACTGAAGCAACGAGGTCACGAGCGGTCAATTTTGCGCGGCGCCAGATCACGAGCGGTCGCCGAGACCTCGAAGATCGCTGTTGACGCAGGTCGATTTACTCAAATCGAGCCAGTGCCACCTGCCCTTTAATTCAGAATCTCTGGGAAACAGTAACAGCGTGTTGCAACGTACCACAAACGGTCAGTGTTTGGATTTTTGGACTCCGAAGAAATTGTAGAAATTGCCCGCTCTGAACGGCAGGTGTGTGACGCCTCCCTGAAGCAACTTGGAGACCGTCATAGTCGTAGAACGGTTCAGAGTCATGTTGATCAATTTGAGAGGGCAACGTGACCCTTATCCAAGAGACCAAGGCCTTTTCAGGCATGGTAAAAAGAGAAGTAAAATTGAAGTTGGAGATCGTTGATGTTAACCTCATACTGGATGGAGGACTGGAGGTTCCCTGAATTACTCGATGGTCTAGTGGATCTAAGTCATCGGGTTGCAGCTGTCAACTGTCACCTAGCGTGACCAGTGTTAGGCCCTCTGGCAAGGATTCTAACCGGATTTTGCTTCTGCCCCTAAAACTGCCAAACACCATTTTTCAAAACGGATTCTCTACAAAACAAGTTGGAGAATCCATTCTCCATTCAACAGAGAGGCAGAAGCAGCAAAATCGTGACTTCTACCGGATTCTCCACAGGCCGCCGGTCCCACGTCTCTCTCTCTCCTCCCTCCTTCCTCTCGCATACAAGCCAGAATTTCACTACTGCAGGGCCCACTAAAGTTTAACACAATGTTCTCTTGTTAAAAAATACATAGATTACAAACCAAATATCCGAATTGCAAACCGATTACACCGTTGTGATCGTTGCGACGAAACTAGACCACACATACTATATTTTGCGAACTTTCTTTTAAAAAAAATATTTAACCTTTTATATTTAATTTATTTGGTATATTTTTATTTCAATGTGGTACACAAGGTGTAGACAAACTGAAAATTTTATTTGACATGCATAATCTATTTCAGAAGAATCTGTTTTGCCAAACGGTCTAACTAGAGAAGCTGTTTTGATAGAGAATCTAAAAGAAGCCAGAGAATTTGTTTTGCCTCATAATCTACTTCAGAATCTGTTTTTTACAGAATCCGAAGCTCTCCAAAGCTCTGTCAAACAAGCCCTTAGAAGCGTCTTGGCCCCAATGACCGGTTGGCTGTTAGAAACGGTTCCAAAACACGTAGACAATACTGACAGAAATGGTAATTGAACATCCCAAATGGCAGGAGTACAATAGAGCCTGCAGCCAGATCAGGACTTGCAATACCACCGATGCTTCTCTTACATTCTCAGAGTGCTTATCTGATTCCACACAACCGGTGCAAAGCACCGCAAGTAGAAAGGAACTATGGATCCATAGGGCGTAGCAGCTCATGCCAAGAAGTCCCCTGTTTCTTGGGAGCATCACTAAAGTAAACTTGCCTTTTTGCAGTTATCTGATGTTACTAACAAAGATTTTGTGCACCAGTAAACATATACATACATATTTCATTAATTTCCAAAACGAAGGCATACAACGACATTACAACAAACTTCAAGTTTTGTCCAAACAGAAGCATTATATTCTGCTTAATCTCGTTATTTGTTATTACTCACTTCCCCCCGGGTTGCAGCTGTCAACTGTCACCTAGCGTGACCAGTGTTAGGCCCTCTGGCAAGGATTCTAACCGGATTTTGCTTCTGCCCCTAAAACTGCCAAACACCATTTTTCAAAACGGATTCTCTACAAAACAAGTTGGAGAATCCATTCTCCATTCAACAGAGAGGCAGAAGCAGCAAAATCGTGACTTCTACCGGATTCTCCACAGGCCGCCGGTCCCACGTCTCTCTCTCTCCTCCCTCCTTCCTCTCGCATACAAGCCAGAATTTCACTACTGCAGGGCCCACTAAAGTTTAACACAATGTTCTCTTGTTAAAAAATACATAGATTACAAACCAAATATCCGAATTGCAAACCGATTACACCGTTGTGATCGTTGCGACGAAACTAGACCACACATACTATATTTTGCGAACTTTCTTTTAAAAAAAATATTTAACCTTTTATATTTAATTTATTTGGTATATTTTTATTTCAATGTGGTACACAAGGTGTAGACAAACTGAAAATTTTATTTGACATGCATAATCTATTTCAGAAGAATCTGTTTTGCCAAACGGTCTAACTAGAGAAGCTGTTTTGATAGAGAATCTAAAAGAAGCCAGAGAATTTGTTTTGCCTCATAATCTACTTCAGAATCTGTTTTTTACAGAATCCGAAGCTCTCCAAAGCTCTGTCAAACAAGCCCTTAGAAGCGTCTTGGCCCCAATGACCGGTTGGCTGTTAGAAACGGTTCCAAAACACGTAGACAATACTGACAGAAATGGTAATTGAACATCCCAAATGGCAGGAGTACAATAGAGCCTGCAGCCAGATCAGGACTTGCAATACCACCGATGCTTCTCTTACATTCTCAGAGTGCTTATCTGATTCCACACAACCGGTGCAAAGCACCGCAAGTAGAAAGGAACTATGGATCCATAGGGCGTAGCAGCTCATGCCAAGAAGTCCCCTGTTTCTTGGGAGCATCACTAAAGTAAACTTGCCTTTTTGCAGTTATCTGATGTTACTAACAAAGATTTTGTGCACCAGTAAACATATACATACATATTTCATTAATTTCCAAAACGAAGGCATACAACGACATTACAACAAACTTCAAGTTTTGTCCAAACAGAAGCATTATATTCTGCTTAATCTCGTTATTTGTTATTACTCACTTCCCCCCAGCAGTGGGTTTTGCAAGTAGCTTCTTCGGCAGCTTATCCAGTGGAGTTGTCTTCAGAAGAAAAAGTCTGGCTGCACGCTCCTGTAAGGTTCCACCGCACTTTAATCCCCGACTCTGCAGCTCTAGCTTGAGCTTCTCCAAGCCAAGCGCCTACAAGGATAACTGAGGTTAGTAATATGATCACTCAGGCAGGTGAGTTCAGATCACAAGAAAGCAATAATAAAAACCTTTTAAATAAACAAAAAAAACTGCTAAACATAGTCAATAATCCAAACCGTTGTGTGCCTCTTCATACACAAAATTATATGGACAGAGTTTGTACTGTATGGGAAAAAACAGAATCCAGCAAACTGGGCTCAAACAGACAACTAAGATACAGACTTATGTCTACAACAACAATGAAACAAAGAAGTCAAATTCATTTCAGCCAACTCAAATTTTCTTGGGACAACAGGCTCAATTGTTGTGTTGTTGCACATAGAAAGACTGAAGAATGGGGACAGACAATAAGGTGATAGTGCCTGTTCAAAGTTCAAAACGGTCACTGCAATTGCTGCACATTATGCATAGTAGAATTATGGATTCTAATCACCTTATTATGTATAAAATTCTGAAGCAATTGGTGCTTAATGTGAACATAAACTGGAACAGAATTAACTGACCCTGTGATTGTGAGAGTAATATAACTGTGCTACAAAGCTAACCTTATAAACTCAAAGAGTGCTACTTAAATTGACCTGGCACGGTGGCATCTGAACATATTTGGGTTCAAGAAAGGCAAAAGCTTATCACTAAACAAGTTCCTAAGTCCTGTACTCCTCAAAAGCAAATGATAGATGTAATCCTGGTAACTTGATATTTAAAAGTGTCATTTGGTTATCCCCTTCGATAACCCCTTCAATAGGGCCTGGTAACCGAACTGGTATCAAGTTCCTGAACTTCTTATCAGAAGTACATGTTATCCTCAAAAGCAAATAACGTTTACTTATGAAAAATTTACTACTCAAGAAGATACATGTTTAGGGCAAAGTATATGAAAGTACACAACATACCTCCAATTCTGAAGCTGAACTGTACTCTGCCAGGTCCAGTGGACCTGAATGAGAAGATTTGTTTCCAACAACAGATTCTTCTACTTGAGGCACCTCAGGGTTGTCTTGATTTGAAGGGGCTAAAGCAGTGTTATCCACATTTTCTTTATGTTCATCTGATTTTGGCGCTACTTCTGAAGCAACAACAGTACCATTCATAGAAGTGGGCTGTTCCACTATGCCTCCCTCAGGCTCCACACTGTTGTCTGCAAACTCACCATGTTCAGCTCCTGATCCTGCCATCATTTCCGTGGTTTCCTGAACAGAAGTTCCATTCTCATCTGAATCACTGTGCCGGGACTTTTCACCTGAGGACTCTCCTTCAGAATGTGAACCAGAAACTGAACCGAGATCAAGCTCACTTTTGCTGGATCCATTTGAGCAATTCCCATCATCAAGAACTACGGATCTTGTATCCGTGCCCACATCAGCATCTATATCCTCATCATCCACATCACTGTCACTATCGCTTTCATCATCTTCTACCTTTTCCTTGCCCAACCTACATGATATTATAAAATCAGGCACTTCATCACACAAACTAGAATGACCAACACTCAGCCATCCTCGTTTATAACATGTTTCATTAAACTAACACCAGAAACAAAATGTGCAAGTGCAAACAAGATCTTGTTTCTACCCTCAAACGTCTCATTTGCAGCATAGCAGATCGATTAATAAATTGCAATGTCTATAGAAATGAGAAAATTAAACATGTTACATATCATGCTAGCCCCTAAAACGACTACTCCCTCTAATCCCAAATATAAGTGGCCTCGTCCAGTCAACCTTTCAAAATTTTGACTATCCATAGCTAAAATGTCAGGAGACTGAGATCCATTGATGTTGCTAGATTCATCGTGGAAAGGCTTTCCTAATATGCAATTCTTCTTCTTTCGATTATAATACGTTTTTATAGTTATTTGCAGTACAAGAGAACATGATATGCCCATTAACATCTGAACGCAACAGAATCCATCTTAGCCTCTAGTTAACAATATTCCCCAATTGAACTATCCATACATTCCTGGTTGAAAATAGCTCATCTTAGCAGATGATAATATTCGTAAGTCCTAAAGTATCCCAATGGCAGCAACTTAACCAACATGCTAAGAGACTGGATGATAGTGATACTCACCAAATCTTAAGCTTCTTAGCGTCTGATCCGGTAGGTGGCTTTGTCCCCGTCTTCCTCTTCCCAAGAGAAGCCCGGACAGACTCCTCGACCGCATTGACGCAGATCTCAGCATCCTTGCGATACTTCTCCAGGTACTTGTTCACCTCGGCTTCCGAGGCCCCGCGGCGGCGACCCACCTCCTTGGCCTTCTTCTTGAGGAAGTCTTCGGCAAGCTTCTCGAGCTGGCGGTCCCCAGCCTCGCCCTTCCACTCCTCGAGGCGGCGCTCGGCGTTGACATGGCGGAGACGGCGGCCGTTGATGTCGCGGCAGGCGTCGAAGTTGCTAGTCTTCTTCTGGCCGGCCTTGGAGGCGGCCCCACGGAGGAGAGAGCCGAATCCGCCCTTGCCTCCGCGGAGTCGGAGGAGCGCGGACGCGGAGGGGAACTGGCCATCAGGGCAGGAGGCGAGGACGGAGGAGGGCGAAACTTCGAAGCGGCCGGTGACGAGGCGGAGAGTGGCGGCGGGCACGCGGGAGAGGGATGAGACGGCGTCGAGAAGCGCCGCGCCCGAGACGGTGGGCGTGGGGAATCGGAGGCAACGGGTGCGGCCGTCGAGGAACCGCACCAGGATCTGGTACTGGGGGGTCTCGGCCATGGCGGGCGGTGGTGGCGCGCGAAACCCTAGCTCTCGCCGATGTCGTCGGAGAGAGAAATAGGAAGAAGCTAAACCGAAGAGCGCGTCTTATAACGGCGTCAAGAGGAATATACAGCCATCGATTAACCGACAGGTGGGGCCAAAACCTCACCCAATATCGGGGCCCATACGTCAGCCAGGCGGTACTCGTCGCCGTGAGGGGGCAGCCGATTCCCCCCAAGTCCTGGCCGGCACCGCCTCCCGCCACCTCCTTCCTCCGGCTCGATCTCCTCTCGCGGCGTGAATCGCTGATTACCAAAGAAAACAGCTTCGGAGCCGCGATCAGTCTTCCGAGAACATGGTGCGCGCCGAGATGAAGCCCCCGGCCGGCGGCAGCAAGGGCGGCTCGGCGGACCCGTCTCTGCCGCGGTTCAAGTGCCAGGAGTGCCACCGCGCGCTCGTCGTCGCCGAGGTTGCCGACGCGTTCCCCGCCCACGCGGCCTCCGGTACCCTCGTCTTCTCCCGTCACGCGATTAGAGATTAGCCCTCTTCCGCGTTACTAACCCGTGATTAGTCCATCTGTTTGAATTGGTCGTAAGGTTCGTCTTGACAAGAGCACGAGATTAGACATTCGAATTCCTGATAAAGTGGAATTTGTTGAGCCCTTGACCAACGGTTATTCGCTATTTAGTTTTGATTATGCTAGAAACGAGAGTTTCTTCTAGTTGCTGACCGCATTAAGCGATTAAGGTATTCCAGAGCATTTGTTACTACGACCAGGAATAGCATTTGGAATTTGCCTTGCTGCGTTTAATCTAGATATATTTTACTTTGCTGCAGCATTTTCAATCATCGATTTGTTCTGGTAGTAATTGCTATTTTTTATTCCAAAAACTACCCTTTAACCTTCTTGACCATTCAATTTGTGACACTAGTGGGTCTTACCTTTTATGCTATGAATTTCTGCAGGTATGCATGCATCTTCTGTTCAGGGCAGTATTATGGGTGCAAGCAGAATGGACAATTCTTTTGTAGTGATATCCAAGCAGAGAAGATCGCTACGTCCTGGAATTCCCCCACATTCAGCAGGTGCAGCAGCCCAACATACTGAACTCGGCCAATCGACAAGGGCGATAGAGGGGTCATATATAATGCTTCCACCTCCTGCTGCATCCATATACAATTCATCTTCCTATGAAGGGGGTGGCCCTTATTCGGGAAATAATTTTGGATTTTACTCTAGTGTTACTGTATTAAAAAGAGCATTTGAGATTGCTACCTCTCAAACTCAGGTATTGTTTGCATTAGATGCACCTGTCTGAACGTGCATAGATTTTCCATTTCTGGTTTCCATATTTTTCTCCCTTTGAACTTATTGCATTATTTTTATCTGTAATGATTTAATTATCTTCTGCAGGTTGAACAACCACTTTGCCTGGAATGTATAAGAGTTCTTTCTGATAAAATGGATAAGGAGATTGAAGATGTTACTGCTGATATTAATTTTTATGAGGCTTATCTTCAGCGTTTGGAGCACGAATCCTACAACATCCTCAGTGAAACAGATTTTCAGGAGGGGAAGCAAAAGGTGACGATGCCTGTTGTGTATATATGTTAATGATAATATAGTTAGAAGACGCAGGGTATACTATTAAGTTTGATTACTTGATGTATGCTTTCCATTTGGCTTGTAAGAGATGATGGATACTTAGCAATAGTATATGGGAATCCAATCTGGTCCTTCGACCCTGAAGCTGTCATACCAAGTAGCAATAAATGAGAAACTACATTAATCATGTGATTGATCCGTACTATGTGCTTAAGCAGCTATTATACATAATTTGTTAGAATGCTCTTTAAAATTATTACAATTTCATCTGCAATTTTAGATTGAGGAGGAAGAAGAAAAACTCAAAGCTGCTGTTGAAGAAGCTGAAAAGGAATATGTAGAAGTTACTTCTAAGACGAAAGGTCTTGAAACAGAATCTAAAGAATTTGAGCAATTAAAAGAACGGTTAGTATTTCTTCTCCTCAACATTTTTTCAGGCATCTTGTTATTATTTTTGAAGTTTGTCTGCAGACTGTACGGTCTTGAATTATCCTTTCACTGACATTAGGAAGGCTCTCGATCGTGTGACCGTGTTGTATGTTTTCATGTCTTCTCCATTCTTTCACAAAAAGGGGCGCTGTATTCACTCTTTGCCTTACAAAAATATGGCTGCTAAAATTAAATAGTTTGTTTTTACTGTTCATCTGTGTGAAGAATTCCATATGATTAGCATCAATAGATATCAGCACTGAATAGCGTCATTCGAACATGGTGTTGCGACCACAATGGCGCAGTTGTTTTACAATCTACAATCTGCATTGTTGTGAGGATCCTGATATTTTTAAAACTTCAATGGTCAAAAGCTGATGTCCTTTTTTTTTAATTCAGGTATTGGCAAGAATTCAACAGCTTTCAGTTTCAGCTGACATCTCACCAGGTAATACTAATTGCAGCCCATATGCATATTGACATACTTGTCAGAATGACAAGACACCACCGACTTATCATGCTTTCAAGTGTCTTGTGTACATCTGAACACCAAAATGTATCATGCTGACCAATGAAATGTACAGGCAATCAGATGTCTATTCTGTTTCATATCCACCAACAGCTCATAGCTCAAGCATTATGAGCATAGTCTGTGTTGGTTTTGTGGTCATATACTTCTTTCATATGGTAATTGCTTGCTTGCTGCTGAGTGAAAGCTAATAATGGCTATGCAATGTGCATATTGTTTGTACTTATTTGCAAATACTGTTTCGTCATCTATATGCATGTTGTCTTATGATTGCATCCATCGCCAACTTCTTTTTATCTGACTCAAGTAGTTTGCTGCCCAAAAAACTGACATTTCACTGTCCAGGAAGAAAGAGATGCAGTTTGTGCCAAGATAGAAGTTTCACAGGTTCATTTGGATCTGTTAAAGCGTGCAAACATTCTCAATGATGCATTTCATATTTCACATGATGGAGAAATTGGAACAATAAACAACTTCCATCTTGGTCGTCTTCCTGATGTGAAGGTAAGTATGCAAATTGCAAAATGCATAGAGAGCACATTGATTCCTTGACTTATCCATAGTTGAAGTACAGACATTTGATCAAGTGTACTAATTCTGTATATCCATGCTCTTATCTTAGGTCAAATGGGATGAGATAAATGCTGCGTGGGGTCAGGCTGCACTTCTATTGCATACCATGGCGCAGTATTTCACACCAAAGTTTCAGTATCCTTGGGACGTAATTTCATTTCTACAAAAAGAAAGAGAGACAGAAAGCTATATACTTGCTGCCATGCTGATTATTCTTTTGAGCACTATTCTGATTTTCAAATGGCTTGCTTTATCAATCAATTGTACCACATGTGTTGGTGCATTTTTGGTGTAACCATATGTGTTTTAGTTGTTCTTATTATGCTGCTATGTATTTATTAACCTGTCCATCATCTGTGTCCACTATCGTTACTGGTAGGTTAGTAGTGCACTACAATAATATTATGTGTGCTAAGGGTGGTTTAGGTGCTAAGGATAAAGTTGGCACATTGCAAATTATACTCTTAGCTTTATAGATGGCCCTTTGGTGTTTTTGGTGTATTATTTTCTCTCAGCAGCATTAGCATTGCAAGTACATATTCTTTATTTCTAATATAAGTTACATTATACATAAATATTAAACCTTGAAATGAAATTTAAGTTGTGAGCTCCAATTCTTCTAAAGGAAAATTTTATTTGGTGTTCCTTAACATTTCCCTAGATATCGTATTAGGATTCACCCTATGGGAAGCTATCCAAGAGTCACAGACAGGAACAATAATACATATGAACTGTAAGCTTTCTGTTCCCTCTCTCTACTTTTGCTGTTACATAATATGCAGTTCGTGCTAGAAAAGGTGCATTTGCTTGTTTTTATTTAAGACAACATATGAACCATGCAATAAGTTATTGGTTCATGCATCAACTAAAATGCAAAATTCATTTAATTTAAGGATGATGTCGTCTTGTATTAAACTAAGATATGCTAGAGAGACTAGAACGATAATATTTTTCCCCAATTTTGATATAATTTGTCAGACTTTCCGCTTCTTTTTTTTTAACTCTTAACTCATACGTCCTCTGTTAATAATAATATAAGACGTTAGGATAGCTAATCTAGTTCAAATTACACTATATTTTCTTTACTAAACGTCATATACTTAAGAATATAGGGAATAGTTTTTGTAGGAATGCACCGAATTTAAACAATGAATTATGTAAAATTGTACGATGAAAGTAAATTGAAAAGTGAATCGATAATTTTCCACATGAATTTTGATAGTTGAATTAACGCACAACATAAAGTATTACACGGTTACACCCTAGAGGAACCATTGCATTAATTCAATTGTAACACCTGAGCATGTTTATTTGTGTTCAGCACACTACGTTCAAAAAGTGACAGACTTCCTATATCAATTACAACTCCACTTATGCTTAGCGTCTGCATTGGTGGCAATACAATTTTGTGGCTGTAGTTTCCTCAAAAAATTCAAAAAATGACCGTATTGAAGACAAAAAAAAATCATGGTTGTCCTTTTTATTTCTTGACAGATTGCTTTAACTATGTTCTGCATATTCTTTTTTGTTATTGTATTGGCGCAGCAAATTTATCATGCTTTTGATGCTGCTTCAGGTTTGGTTCTGCGTCTTCATTCATGACCTCCCAATTTAACAATGCCATGATAACTTTTTTGACTTGCCTGCAAGAGTTTGCTGAGTTCGCCATGAGTTTAGATAAAGAGAACAATGTTTCTCCTGATAAGTCACTGAAGCTCCCCTACAAGTAAGATTTCTTAAAAGTGTAATGTTCTTGTATTATGTACACTGAGAAATCATGGTTATTTCTCTTGCATTGCAGTTTAATAAATATGTTTACCACTAAAGACTGAAACCTGAAGTGAAAATCAAATGCGTAAGGTTTTAGTTTGTGAAAATTAAAGTAGTGAAGATCGGAAAATTCTTCAGTGATTTGATCTTGTCTTTTTAGTGGTCTACGACTCATGATGTAGCGCAATAAGCGGAACTATCTTATGTATTTTTTGTTAATTACGATTTCTCCTTTTGTAGGATTGATGGTGACAAAGTACGGGGGCATACAGTGGTTCTTAGTTGGAACACGGAGGAGAACTGGACGAGGGCACTAAAATACATGCTGTGTGATTTGAAATGGGTTCTCCACTGGTTTGTCAACAATGCAAGTTTTGCACTGCCGTCAGCGTCGTTACATACAGAATCTCCAAAGAACGAGGGCTGATTTTGTGTTTTTATTTGAACTGTACATAGTTTAAGTGCAAGCCAAGTTACTATAGGAAAGGGTTCATCTGACGTACGACGCTGGTCACTACGCTAGCACGCGGGCCCTGGGGCCAACAGTCAGTGACCGGGCAAGTGTATCAGAACTGACCCTGGATGTTGATTTTAGCCATAGTGGAACCGAAAATACGATACATTTGGTGTAAGTAGCATATACACTTGTAGAATTATCTTGGTACTAGATTATACACTTGTACAGTTACCTTTTGTGTTGTTTGCGAGCTGCTCTTGTTCTGTGTGTGGCATCGTGTGTTTGAGCGTCATGTTTTCTTTTCACGTTCTTGAGCCAAGACCTGCAGGGTACCATGAGAGTAGTCAATGCACTCTAGAAAATGCTTCTAGTACTTTATTAGTAGCAATGCATGCAGCTGATGT
Source organism: Eragrostis tef (assembly GCA_000970635.1). Classification (NCBI taxonomy): domain Eukaryota; kingdom Viridiplantae; phylum Streptophyta; class Magnoliopsida; order Poales; family Poaceae; genus Eragrostis; species Eragrostis tef. The sequence goes on along the minus strand of LAPY01000136.1, from coordinate 208,279 downwards.
TCGCGCATTAGGTGCCTCAAGTACGGACGAATGTTACATCAAAACCCATACATTTCTGGTAAGCTGAAGTCCAGTTCCTAACCAATAAGAGTATACCAACATTGCTGGCCGTCGCTGTCGAAATTGCAATGCTAGTTCGGAATTGGAAAGGGGCCAAAGGGCATGTGGACACGACGGCACGGTCCGCGTGTGCGTGATTTCAAAAGGCGATAGAATGTGGTTTGCCTCATGGCTAGCCCGTCAAGTTGGGCTTCTAGAATTAAAGAAAAACCTGCCATCCAGCAATCTGCATCCGGTAATTAATATTGCGATGGGTCAGAGTAATGGCCCGGTCGCGTCGCCGCAGCCCCCACCACTCATCCAATTAGTTAGCGCCGGCAACTAACGACCACCCTTGAATTGAATCGGCGAGGTGGACGTGTTCCGTCCGCACCAAAAAACAATCGCACGCCGCGCTCGATCGGGTCCAGCCCGTCGTGCCGTGCCGCACCAGCACCATGCAAATGCGAAACGCAACGTGATATCGGAGCTCGAGCCGCGTGCGGACCGCCGGAGGAGACCCGTATAAATTTGGGGTTCGGTTCGGCGCCGACCGGTGTGGTTGTAGCCTCCCGTGTGAGAGCGGACTCAGCAGAGAGAGTTCAGCACGGATACACGCGCGCCCCTGCGGCCTCCGTCTCCCTATTAAGCCCCGCGCCGCGCGGACGAACACGTACGCACGACAGTTACTATAGGAAAGGGTTCATCTGACGTACGACGCTGGTCACTACGCTAGCACGCGGGCCCTGGGGCCAACAGTCAGTGACCGGGCAAGTGTATCAGAACTGACCCTGGATGTTGATTTTAGCCATAGTGGAACCGAAAATACGATACATTTGGTGTAAGTAGCATATACACTTGTAGAATTATCTTGGTACTAGATTATACACTTGTACAGTTACCTTTTGTGTTGTTTGCGAGCTGCTCTTGTTCTGTGTGTGGCATCGTGTGTTTGAGCGTCATGTTTTCTTTTCACGTTCTTGAGCCAAGACCTGCAGGGTACCATGAGAGTAGTCAATGCACTCTAGAAAATGCTTCTAGTACTTTATTAGTAGCAATGCATGCAGCTGATGTTCGCGCATTAGGTGCCTCAAGTACGGACGAATGTTACATCAAAACCCATACATTTCTGGTAAGCTGAAGTCCAGTTCCTAACCAATAAGAGTATACCAACATTGCTGGCCGTCGCTGTCGAAATTGCAATGCTAGTTCGGAATTGGAAAGGGGCCAAAGGGCATGTGGACACGACGGCACGGTCCGCGTGTGCGTGATTTCAAAAGGCGATAGAATGTGGTTTGCCTCATGGCTAGCCCGTCAAGTTGGGCTTCTAGAATTAAAGAAAAACCTGCCATCCAGCAATCTGCATCCGGTAATTAATATTGCGATGGGTCAGAGTAATGGCCCGGTCGCGTCGCCGCAGCCCCCACCACTCATCCAATTAGTTAGCGCCGGCAACTAACGACCACCCTTGAATTGAATCGGCGAGGTGGACGTGTTCCGTCCGCACCAAAAAACAATCGCACGCCGCGCTCGATCGGGTCCAGCCCGTCGTGCCGTGCCGCACCAGCACCATGCAAATGCGAAACGCAACGTGATATCGGAGCTCGAGCCGCGTGCGGACCGCCGGAGGAGACCCGTATAAATTTGGGGTTCGGTTCGGCGCCGACCGGTGTGGTTGTAGCCTCCCGTGTGAGAGCGGACTCAGCAGAGAGAGTTCAGCACGGATACACGCGCGCCCCTGCGGCCTCCGTCTCCCTATTAAGCCCCGCGCCGCGCGGACGAACACGTACGCACGACGGAGAGAGAAGAGATGGTGGGATCGATGAAGCACCTGGTGCAGGTGGAGGCGGCGAAGGAGGCGGCGGACGGGGCGCCGTCGGCGGGGCCGACGTACCGATGCGCCGCCGGGGGCCAGGGCGCCTCGCCGCCCGCCGTGCCGGGGCTCGACTGCTGCTGGGACATATTCCGGTACGTCGTGTTCGTCGTCCTCCGCGACGAGACGATCGATCGCTCGCTCCCCGGTGTTGTTCTCTGTTGGTTTTTGTTCCTCTGCGCCTACAACTGCATGTAGATCTGCTGTTCCCTTGGACTCGCAATGCCGAATCCAATCTCCAATTCCGCACGAATCTCTGTCAGATTAGTTAGAGTCATGTGCTGTTTTTTTTTTACCAATCCCCTGGTTACGCGTGCTCGTGACTAATCATGTGCGTGACGATGCGGTGCGCGCTGCAGCTTGACCGTGGAGAAGTGCCCCGACAACAGGATGCTGGGCCGCCGCGAAATCGTGGACGGGAAGGTTGGTGGTCCCCTGTGATGCGCAACCTTGTTTCTCGCACCTGCGTGCTTAGCTGTGTTTCCGTCCTGCTGAATTTGTTTGCGTCTCCGTCTCTTTTACGTCAGGCTGGCCAGTACTCATGGATGACATACAAGGAGGTGTACGACACCGTGCTCAAGCTGGGGGCTGCCATCAGGAAGTGTGGCGTCGGCAAGGTACGCAGTTAGCTCGGGCTTTTGATTATCGCTCTGAGTCTATGGTCGATATTGGACGCTGGGATATAAGGGATGATTTGTTGTTGCTCGTTTGGTTATCTGCAGGGAGGCCGATGTGGCATCTATGGAGCCAATTGCCCCGAGTGGGTTATCAGCATGCAGGTGTGTTCATGTTACAGTAGTAGCTTGTTGATTCCAAAAAGAAAAAAGATAGCTTGTTTGTCAACTGGCAGTTGTTATGGTCCTATTGGGAAATACATTGAAAAGTTTGTGGATACCTAATGCTACTGTCATGTATCAAAATAATTCTGCATCTTCGCAATGTTCATGCTGCTGTCTTAAGTTCTTACCTGTTGCAATTCTTCAGGCCTGCAACGCCCATGGAATCTACTGTGTTCCATTGTATGACACGCTTGGTGAGTTTTACTTGCTTCCATTGAGCACTGAAAACGCATGACATTGTTCAGAATTACCACGTTTTCAAAGCAACCGTTAAATTACAAAATGTATGCACACATTACATTTAAGAGTTTTTTTTATTGTGGTTAAACGGTGGTGTCCTGCGTCTATTGTTTATGATTGTAGGTGCCGGGGCAATAGAATTCATATTGTGCCATGCAGAGGTACAAATTGCTTTTGTTGAGGAAAAGAAGATTGCAGAGGTACGTCCTTTTTCTGGAATGATGGAATACTAGTAGTCTTTTCCTACTAACTCTCCATATTAGGCCGCATTTTGTAATAATATTTTGCTATATAATAAAACATGGATTTATCTCCCATATTACATGCATGCTTGTATTTCCTTTCCTCCCCAAACCATCAATGCCGTTACAATGAATAGTACTTAGCAATCTGAAATCAGTATTTTGAATTTTACTTATAGGGAAAAAAGTCATGAATTGTAAATGAAAATGTGAAAAAAATAGTTTATTAGAATAGACCCAGAATATAAACCCCCTCAAAATTACGCCGTGTACTATTAGAGTCTATTTGATCGGTCTGAGTTATAGCAAACAACACTTTTCTTTTCAGGTCCTCAAAACATTTCCTGGTTCAACCAAATTTTTAAAGAGTAAGTTCGACCAAATTTTTAAAGACTAAATTCTTATCAGTTTGAGTAAGTTTGATATGCTGATACTTGCCGATTTGTTTTAAGCAATCGTGAGCTTTGGTAAGGTCAATCCCGAGCACAAGGAAAAAGTTGAACAAAATGGCTTGTCCATCTACTCGTGGGAAGAGTTTATCCAACTGGTAAGGTTCTCCCATGCTGACCAAATCTTAGATGTATGAACTGCATATACAAGAATACTTCTTGATCTTTAGCTACAGATATTGCTCTTCTCAATACTTTGCCACCGGGGACATCCTTGTGAAAAATATGACTTGATATTGATGTACTACTTGAATGATTGTTACCTTTTTATGCTTTACCAACAGGGAGGTGAAGAGAAGTTCGAACTTCCACCAAAGGAAAAGGACGACATATGCACAATAATGTACACCAGCGGAACAACTGGTGATCCTAAGGGAGTCCTAATCTCTAACAAGAGCATTATTACCATTGTTTCAGCAGTAGATGAGTTTCTCAGGAATTCAAACGAGCAGGTAATCATTCATATTTTGGTGCACCTTCTGAATCTCATCGAACTGTCCCTTCGTTTTACTAAATCTCATTCTGCTACGCAGCTTCGAGAGGATGATGTTTACATTTCTTACCTTCCTCTTGCCCATATATTTGACCGGGTAATTGAGGAGGTGTTCATTCACCATGGTGCTTCAATTGGATTTTGGCGCGGAGTAAGGATGGAAACACTTCTTTTTTTCATTTTATACAATTGTACTTCAGGATGTCAAACTCTTACCCTTTTTTTTCGCGATAGGATGTCAAACTCTTGGTTGAAGACATTGGAGAACTCAAACCAACAGTGTTCTGTGCAGTTCCACGTGTTCTAGACAGAATTTATGGAGGTATTGCATTCGAGTTGCTACTTTTACCTTGCACTTGCAGGAATCCACTTTTAGTTATTTGTTATTCAGATATTCTCCAGGTAATGATTTTTTCTTACTTCTTTCATTCAGGATTGCAAGATAAAATTTCTGGTGGTGGTTTCCTGAAGAAGACGTTGTTCAATGTTGCGTACAAATAGTAAGCTTGCTCTCCCATATGATGGATCAAGGTGTGTTTTTGGATGTTATGGTGATCAAGCTCTAATCTTTTGTACTTCACTACCTATATGGCTATGCAGCAAGCAAGGTAACATGATGAAAGGAACCAAGCATGAAGAGGCTGCTGCAATTTTCGACAAGCTAGTCTTCACCAAGGTACAACAAACTAGTCAAATGATTTAGTATTCTTGCGTTGCCGCTGACATCCTCTTTTGCGCCCATCTAGGTGAAACAGAGACTAGGTGGCAAGGTTCGGCTGATTCTATCTGGTGCCGCTCCTCTATCTAGACATGTCGAGGAGTATCTGCGTGTCGTCACATGCTCCCATGTTCTTCAAGGATACGGTATGTTTAATCAACGTCAAACATACTTTTGATCCGACTGTTCTGGATTTCCGGAGGCATCAAAAAGACAACTCGAAGCTTTCATCTGTTTCACAAAAAATCTCAATGCTTCTGCTCTGTTTCTTCTCTCCAGGCCTCACGGAGACCTGTGCCGGATCCTTCGTTTCCCTGCCAAACAACATGTCCATGCTGGGAACCGTCGGGCCTCCGGTCCCATATGTCGAAGCGCGGCTAGAGTCCGTACCGGAGATGGGATATGATGCACTGTCGAGTGAGTCGCCTCGTGGGGAGATCTGCATCAGAGGGGACACCTTGTTCTCTGGGTACTACAAGAGGGAGGACCTCACCAAGGAAGTCTTGGTCGACGGCTGGTTCCACACAGGTATCGATTATTACATCCAAACCTCTGCACCTGTCCACTTCGGTGTCATTGTCTGTCAAAAATGTGTGAAGGAAACAAAGCATTTCTTAGACTTCTTTAGTCAAAACATTATGGCATGCATTCAACTCGTGGAAGAGGGATGAAAGCGCAATTCATTCTAACTGTCACCAGAAAGATTTTTGACATTTTCGTCCCTTTTTTTTATACCTTTTCGTCTGTATGATCTGTATGTGCTCACTGTCCAATTCCCACGGCAGGAGACATTGGTGAGTGGCAGCATGACGGAAGCATGAAGATTATCGACCGCAAGAAGAACATCTTCAAGCTTTCACAGGGAGAGTACGTTGCGGTCGAGAATCTCGAGAACATATTTGGTCAGACTCCTGGTGTTGATTCGGTACTGCTCAAAAGCCACCTTAATTTCATTCACATTTGCAAGTGTTTTCCAACGTATGTGTCCAATTTCGTACAGAGTATGTCCACTAACTTTCTCTGATGTAAATGAATGAACAGATTTGGGTGTACGGAAACAGCTTTGAGTCGAGCCTAGTTGCAGTGGTGAACCCCAACAAGCAAGCCCTGGAGCGATGGGCAGAGTCAAACGGTGTAACTGCCCGCTTCGACTCGATATGTGAAAACCCGAAAGCAAAGGAGTTCATCTTGGGAGAACTGACCAAGACCGGCAAAGAAAAGAAGGCAAGTACTCGGAACTAGCCAAATTTTGTGGAATGATGTTACTTGCACTGAGATTGGCTGGTTGATCTGACGATTCATTCTCTTGATTGATCTTGTCATGACAGCTTAAAGGCTTCGAGCTCGTCAGGGCAGTTCACCTGGACCCGGTGCCGTTTGACATGGAGCGCGACCTGATCACCCCTACCTACAAGAAGAAGCGGCCGCAGCTGCTGAAACACTATCAGGTATGCACTGGCTACGGTTTCAGTTACCACGCTTGTGATACACGTCTTCTTCTCCAAGCTGACATTCGTGTAAATTTTGTGTTGTTTCTCCAGAGCGTCATTGACGACATGTACAAGAGCATGAAATAGTTCTCGGCTCGGCTCGGCTCGACTCTACTGGCAGTTCGGCACGACTAAATGCCGACTTAATGTGACTTGGTCTTCATGTTTACAAAGTTTAGTTGGTGTTAACTAGGTTAAGTTTTCTGCTGAATTTGGATGCGTATTGGCGTGCTTAGTGGCACTGGCATAAGTGCACACGTGTCCACGTTTCCACCCAACTAGTTATGCGGACATGTTTTTTTTTCGAGCAATATACCTGTGCAGATACGCATTGCGAAGTGTGCAGCCTGAGTTTCTTTTTGTTCGTAACGAAGGTTAAAAATATCCCGCTTGCTTCACGCTGGGCCGGACGCCGCCGGTTAATGCCCCCACGCCGCGCTCGACCTTTCAGCATGCTGCGTTACATGCACCCAAATTCTCGGCCGTTCGGCACCGTCTCCATATCTCCCACACGCGCTGGAATGATGAATCAATTTACTCTCCCAAATGATTTCATTCGATGCAATACTTTTCCTACAGACGCAGAATCGACAACGTCGTATCAAGCATGACACAGAACATCCTAGTATTCGAATTTAGTTGTAACCAAAGCCGTTAAACATGGCCCAAGTAGTATATACTAATAAAAGGGTCCTGAGACCAGTGTACCTAGATAGCACGAGGATCCAGGAACATAGTTACATAGAGATCGAAAGAGCCGTTAGACATAGCCCAAGTAGTATCCACTAATAAAAGGACTGGCGAAAGGAGATTATTTGGTCCATGCAACCGCATCGATTTCTTCCTGGGCGCTCCGATACAGCTCCAGCCTCTTGGCAAGGTTAGCCCTGCGCTCCATAACCGCAGGGTCTTCATCGAGAAGCTTAGAAAGCTGCTTGGTCTGCACAGGAAATGACAGTGAGGTTAGCTACTGTCATGTTAATATGGTGTTTTTCATTATCACTGGATCTGGAGATTAGATGACACACTTGTTTACTCCCACCATTCTTTCTTTCTTGACGGTTTCAGACAACCAATTTGCACTAGCTATAAGCTAAAAAAATCATGTCCTAACGTCATCAATTCAAGGAAGGAGGGAGTAGTGATTAATAGAGCAACCAATATATTTATGTACGGTAGGGAATTGACAAGACGGGGCTACAGAGAAGCAGACAACCGAATAGCAACATGGCCAATACACAACTTGTAACAACAGTACAGAGTAGTGAGTACAGACCTAGTATTCTAGAACAGCTGATGGCATCATCGTGCTGGATTACTGAACTGTTTGCACTTAACGCATAAATACCACTTCTGCATTTAGTGTGATGATGTAACTTTCTGGGTATTTTTAGCTTCTTGAAACTAAATTGTTAAGATAACAATTCTAGGATATAGAATGCTACTGCAAGCATGATCAAAACATGACAACATAAAAGGTAAATTAAATAGCATATTAAAAAAGCATATACATGTCAGAAAAGAATCACCTCTCTTGAACCCAATTCCGTAAAGAAATGATCAAGCAGTGAACGCTTTGCCTCCCGAACTTGACAATAAACTATAGATTTGGGGATGGAGTTCCTCAAGGTTGAACACACCATATCGACATATGCCAGTACATTAGTGCCTGTAACCATGCAATCGAGTAGTACTTTTAAGAGCCTGACACATCTACGAATTGGTCAAAAATGTGTTGAAATACTAATCCCCAAGATGATGTTACATTAAACTTAACTGTAGTAAAAAATGCTCAAACTGACATGTCCTTACCAATTTGTTTAAGATAGGAATCATTGTATCTATCATAGATAGAATGTGTTGCACTTCCTCCCTTCTCAATATCCTGAGGAAGTTTCCTAAAGAAATCTACAGTCAAATAGTCGCACTCCATATCAACAAGCTTCAGAGTATTTTTCTTGCTTTCGTCCCGCATTCGGTCCAGTGATTTAAATGCTGCATTTCCTACTTCCACACGAAGAGTTGGAAACTGCTTCAATTCCTGAGAAGGTAGCCAAAAAATTGAAACTTAAGCATGTTATTCAGAATATTACTATTCAGAGTTCTTTGATTCAAATTTATAGCATATTCTACTATGGTAATCAAAATGAAGATCCTGCAGATTAAACAGATATATGCGATTACGAATCTCTGATTGATGTCCAAGACTCTATCTTTGTAGCATGATGAAATTATGATTTCAAATCAGAATGGTGGTTCACTATTCTCCTTTTTAAAATGAAAAACGATGCATTCAATCTCACTTGAGTGCATGCACTCACCGCAAGAGTAAACATACAACCAGGTCATAGAACGTTCATGCCCATGAAGTAAAAACTATTCAATAGATGAAGGGGGAAAAAACATACATGCGTCTCCTTGATAGACTTGTTAACTAGCTCGTTGAGTACTTCATGGACCTGCCAGTGTGAAGAAGACATCATGTTCAGGACAGAAGGACAACAGTTGTGTCCGAGACGATGATGACAAGTAACAAAACATCAATAAGTTATTAGACTTGCGGTTACTCATCTATAATTATGATCAATCATACGGGATTATCTATAGAACTTAAAAAAGATGGGAGAAAAACATCCTTTGCCCTTGTCCATGTCCCTTAGTGGAAATTTTTTTGCATTCCTACTGTCTGAAAGTCGAACAGAATATTATCATGTATGCAAAATGAAAAGCTATGGTGCAAGTGCAACACTAGCTTACAAACGTGTCTTGGACACAAACTACCAGTCATCATTGCTGTGAATGGTAGTATGACATCGCATGCTTTGGAAAATTCGACTGTCAGTGGGAATGAAATATTTCTAAAATTACACAACCAGAACAAAGGAGCTCATTTAAGTTGCTGGACCTACCAGTTAGGTTTTCACAAGCTTTGACATGGAGATATTTCAAGGCTCAACGTAATTAACAATAGATAATGTCAATAAAATAATCCTGAAGACTAGCACAGTAACAAAAATGCAAAGAATGTAATGAAGCATACAAACATAAGCAAAGCATACCGCATCGATAGCTGTCTCAGCTGGACCTCTGATACTAACTAAACATGACTCTATTAGACGGCGGTATCCTTGCTCTGGAGCTATTAAGTGTGGTTGATATCCATCAGCTTGTGTTATAAGCTTCTTAACATTTTCCATTGAAAGATTATTTTCAAATTGCAATCGTTTAAGGGCCACTGGAAATTGGTTGTCAAATATATGGTAGATCTTCTCACCACCAGGACGCCTGCCCAAAAAACCAAAGCAATAATATGACAAATAGAAGCGGGCATAGCATGACTGCATGTTACAGGTTGTATAATGTCAGTCATCTGAACATCATTTATTTGGCACCTTAAACATGTAAATTTTGGATGCAGTTAATCCAGTTCTTACAATACTGTGCATAATACTACAAAGCCTTAAAAATTTGATTATAAATTTCATTTCGTGTGAACAAATAGTAAATAGATTGTAGTAAATCGTGCATCTTTAAGGTTCACAAAGAGAATCGGCAAGCTGTAACCATACATTTTCCTATTCCAAACATTGGTATGTAGTGCAACTAACTCAAAAGCAGTTTGACAGCTCAGACATGGCACTAGATAGTATATACCAAATTCAGAATTTAGCTGTATCTAAAGCCGTTAAACATGGCCCAAGTAGTATATACTAATAAAAGGGTCCTGAGACCAGTGTACCTAGATAGCACGAGGATCCAGGAACATAGTTACATAGAGATCGAAAGAGCCGTTAGACATAGCCCAAGTAGTATCCACTAATAAAAGGACTGGCGAAAGGAGATTATTTGGTCCATGCAACCGCATCGATTTCTTCCTGGGCGCTCCGATACAGCTCCAGCCTCTTGGCAAGGTTAGCCCTGCGCTCCATAACCGCAGGGTCTTCATCGAGAAGCTTAGAAAGCTGCTTGGTCTGCACAGGAAATGACAGTGAGGTTAGCTACTGTCATGTTAATATGGTGTTTTTCATTATCACTGGATCTGGAGATTAGATGACACACTTGTTTACTCCCACCATTCTTTCTTTCTTGACGGTTTCAGACAACCAATTTGCACTAGCTATAAGCTAAAAAAATCATGTCCTAACGTCATCAATTCAAGGAAGGAGGGAGTAGTGATTAATAGAGCAACCAATATATTTATGTACGGTAGGGAATTGACAAGCCGGGGCTACAGAGAAGCAGACAACCGAATAGCAACATGGCCAATACACAACTTGTAACAACAGTACAGAGTAGTGAGTACAGACCTAGTATTCTAGAACAGCTGATGGCATCATCGTGCTGGATTACTGAACTGTTTGCACTTAACGCATAAATACCACTTCTGCATTTAGTGTGATGATGTAACTTTCTGGGTATTTTTAGCTTCTTGAAACTAAATTGTTAAGATAACAATTCTAGGATATAGAATGCTACTGCAAGCATGATCAAAACATGACAACATAAAAGGTAAATTAAATAGCATATTAAAAAAGCATATAAACTTCAGAAAAGAATCACCTCTCTTGACCCCAATTCCGTAAAGAAATGATCAAGCAGTGAACGCTTTGCCTCCCGGACTTGACAATAAACTATAGATTTGGGGATGGAGTTCCTCAAGGTTGAACACACCATATCGACATATGCCAGTACATTAGTGCCTGTAACCATGCAATCGAGTAGTACTTTTAAGAGCCTGACACATCTACGAATTGGTCAAAAATGTGTTGAAATACTAATCCCCAAGATGATGTTACATTAAACTTAACTGTAGTAAAAAATGCTCAAACTGACATGTCCTTACCAATTTGTTTAAGATAGGAATCATTGTATCTATCATAGATAGAATGTGTTGCACTTCCTCCCTTCTCAATACCCTGAGGCAGCTTCCTAAAGAAATCTACAGTTAAATAGTCGCACTCCATATCAACAAGCTTCAGAGTATTTTTCTTGCTTTCGTCCCGCATTCGGTCCAGTGATTTAAATGCTGCATTTCCTACTTCCACACGAAGAGTTGGAAACTGCTTCAATTCCTGAGAAGGTAGCCAAAAAATTGAAACTTAAGCATGTTATTCAGAATATTACTATTCAGAGTTCTTTGATTCAAATTTATAGCATATTCTACTATGGTAATCAAAATGAAGATCCTGCAGATTAAACAGATATATGCGATTACGAATCTCTGATTGATGTCCAAGACTCTATCTTTGTAGCATGATGAAATTATGATTTCAAATCAGAATGGTGGTTCACTATTCTCCTTTTTAAAATGAAAAACGATGCATTCAATCTCACTTGAGTGCATGCACTCACCGCAAGAGTAAACATACAACCAGGTCATAGAACGTTCATGCCCATGAAGTAAAAACTATTCAATAGATGAAGGGGGAAAAAACATACATGCGTCTCCTTGATAGACTTGTTAACTAGCTCGTTGAGTACTTCATGGACCTGCCAGTGTGAAGAAGACATCATGTTCAGGACAGAAGGACAACAGTTGTGTCCGAGACGATGATGACAAGTAACAAAACATCAATAAGTTATTAGACTTGCGGTTACTCATCTATAATTATGATCAATCATACGGGATTATCTATAGAACTTAAAAAAGATGGGAGAAAAACATCCTTTGCCCTTGTCCATGTCCCTTAGTGGAAATTTTTTTGCATTCCTACTGTCTGAAAGTCGAACAGAATATTATCATGTATGCAAAATGAAAAGCTATGGTGCAAGTGCAACACTAGCTTACAAACGTGTCTTGGACACAAACTACCAGTCATCATTGCTGTGAATGGTAGTATGACATCGCATGCTTTGGAAAATTCGACTGTCAGTGGGAATGAAATATTTCTAAAATTACACAACCAGAACAAAGGAGCTCATTTAAGTTGCTGGACCTACCAGTTAGGTTTTCACAAGCTTTGACATGGAGATATTTCAAGGCTCAACGTAATTAACAATAGATAATGTCAATAAAATAATCCTGAAGACTAGCACAGTAACAAAAATGCAAAGAATGTAATGAAGCATACAAACATAAGCAAAGCATACCGCATCGATAGCTGTCTCAGCTGGACCTCTGATACTAACTAAACAAGACTCTATTAGACGGCGGTATCCTTGCTCTGGAGCTATTAAGTGTGGTTGATATCCATCAGCTTGTGTTATAAGCTTCTTAACATTTTCCATTGAAAGATTCTTTTCAAATTGCAATCGTTTAAGGGCCACTGGAAATTGGTTGTCAAATATATGGTAGATCTTCTCACCACCAGGACGCCTGCCCAAAAAACCAAAGCAATAATATGACAAATAGAAGCGGGCATAGCATGACTGCATGTTACAGGTTGTATAATGTCAGTCATCTGAACATCATTTATTTGGCACCTTAAACATGTAAATTTTGGATGCAGTTAATCCAGTTCTTACAATACTGTGCATAATACTACAAAGCCTTAAAAATTTGATTATAAATTTCATTTCGTGTGAACAAATAGTAAATAGATTGTAGTAAATCGTGCATCTTTAAGGTTCACAAAGAGAATCGGCAAGCTGTAACCATACATTTTCCTATTCCAAACATTGGTATGTAGTGCAACTAACTCAAAAGCAGTTTGACAGCTCAGACATGGCACTAGATAGTATATACCAAATTTAACAGTGAACATTGCCTGTAGCAGAAATATATCCCAGTGAAATTGTGTTTTCCCAGGATAAATCCCCAAGACTTGTTTTCAATGTTTTAGAATAAACAGTGAGTGTAAAGTTTGATGTTCTAAAGACATGAGGAACAAAAAGCTCTCTATTGGAACATACTCTCCATCAAGATGCTCCTTGTAGATGCCATCAAACATGCGACAGATTTCCATGATTGTGAACAATTTTCCCTGCATAGGGAAAAATCTGTGATGACCCTACAGTTAGCAGCCTCTAATGATCGTCATACCCAGTTAACTATGATTTAGTGTTGCGATAGCATTATATTAGGTGGCATCAGTTTGCATAGTTAATCGCATATTAACATAAGCATCAAGGAAATCAGAACTTAATTAAAAGAATGTGCACGTAATGTATTAAGCACAAGAAGACAAGACCATGATTGCAATCTGTGCATATACCTTTTCAGTGCATTCAGTTAACTAAAATATAAACATGAATTTTACTTTACACAAATAATCCTATAGTTCCCAGAA
>LAPY01000136.1:128952-139118 GCA_000970635.1 Eragrostis tef | reverse complement strand
GACCCCCCCCCCCCCCCCCCCCCAAATCCTACCAAAATTCATCCACATATGCTCAGATACTTCAAGCTACTGAAGATCTATGCTCCGTCAACCAATCCGTGCCAGTGGAAAGAAGATCTAACTACCATGGCATCCCTCGAAGGAGTTTTGAAGAAAGCAGAGGAAATAGCTTCTGCAGATCCAAAGGACAGAGCCAGATCTGGAGCGGAAGAAGTACCAAGCCAAGTTCAACCACGAGAGGAGCGAATCTATCTCGTTTTGCCCAAGAACATCAACGCGGCTGCAGGGTAGAAACTGAGACTCCCCTGGCTCCGCCTGGTGCAGTGGAGGAGTGCCTATGGTGCGATCCAGACTATAAGGGCATCAACAAGTCTGCGGAAATGAAGATAGTCCTAAAGAAGAAGAGGACACCTGGTTTCCAACCACCACCAGGTGGCCCATCAAGTACGTCGGCGGTGATGGCCGCAAGATCGGCGGCGGTGGCATCGGCGACAAGGAAGGTACGATTCAATCCTCTGGACCCGTTAACATTTTCGACCCGCTACTACAACCCTAACGGATCTGCGGATCTAGTTCCCCCACCACCCAATCTGGCCTGCCAACTCTTTGGGCTGGGCCAACCACCACAAAGCCCGTTTGCCATTCCGCCCCCGGTGAAGCCTGCCTTACGCCGACCCAACCAACCGACCTATCCCCAACCTGTCGACCAAGTAACAGTTGAAACAGGAGAATGCATTCACTCTCCCGCGTCCACCGACTCTGACGAAGGGTGGACTCTTGTGCGCAAGAGGCGAAGGTGGCGCTGTAACAAATCCAGATCTCACTCGCTCTCGCCACTTTCCTCTTCATCCTCTTCATCTTCCTCCTCTACCTCTCCCAGTAAACCGCGCCGCCATAACCCGTACACAGTGGGCCGCTGCCTCAACTGCCTTGCCCGTGACCACCGCGCCGCTCAATGCCGTGACCCCCCGCGCTGCTGGATCTGTAAGAGGAGTAGACACACCTCTTCCACGTGCAAATACCGCCAACAACCGATATCGGCCTCTAGATCTAGAACCCACTCATCGGTCCGTTTTGCTCCACATCAGCCAACCACCACTACCATCACCCACGCTAGCAATGACCTTCGCTCGCCTAGCCGTTCCACTTCCCAAGGCCGATACACCAGGAGGAATGAGGGAAGGAGGTTCTTTAACCATCACCTGAGGCCGAGATGCTGCTACAGGGCAATCGAAACTAGCCCCGCCATCCATCACAGGCATGAGATGCTCAAAGCAGGGGCGGTCAGAATCTCCGATACAGGCTCCATCAACTTTAGAAGCTGTGATGAGGTAGCTGAGGTAATCTCTCAGGCCTTGGGTATCACTGGCTTCCAAGTTTTCTTTGATCATCCGTTTGAGTTCTTGATGATCTGTGACACTACTGAAATCAAAGAAGAGTTCTTGGAAGCAGCAAAAATTAGGCAGGGTGGAAACAGATTAGTGTTCTATCCTTATGACATAGAGATGCAGGCAGAAAATTCTCATTTCGATTACTACATCAGGTTTAGTTTGGAGGGGCTTCCTCACCATGCATGGAACATTGATGTTGTTAAGACCATCATAGATGATTATTGCATCATACATCATGTAGACACTGCATCTGCTCTCTGCTAGGACTACAGATCATATAGATTTTGGGCTTTTGCAAGGAACCCTCATAAAATCCCAATCAAGTGCTACCTGTCCATAGGATCACCAACTGAACCTGGCAAACCAAAAGTGCAACCAACATATGTCAAACCTGCCAGGAGGAAAA
Organism: Eragrostis tef; assembly: GCA_000970635.1. Lineage (NCBI taxonomy): Eukaryota > Viridiplantae > Streptophyta > Magnoliopsida > Poales > Poaceae > Eragrostis > Eragrostis tef. Next base: position 137,321 of record LAPY01000136.1, on the reverse strand, counting down.
GAGGGCATGAGTTTACTGTTTACATACATATGGAAGAGATGGAAGACTTAACCTTCCTCCACTATCCTGATGAGACCCTAGAGATGAAGGGCAGAGTCAAAGAGAGAAGATTTAAATGGAGCCATGGTATATTTGACGGGGAAGAAGATGAGCAAGTGAGGGGCCAGCCCGAGCCCTACAGACCAGAACCACTAGCACCAAGGAGAAGAAGAGATGATCATGATGATGATGGAATGTGGGCCTATACTAACAGAGGATGCAGAGAGGAAACCCCCATAAGACCTCAACGCAGAGATGACAGTGATGATGACAGAGGAAGCAGGGGGCCAAAGGGGAAATTTGGAAGAGAGAGAAGCTACCACAAAAGGCTACCTCCTTACAGATACAGGGAGACAAGCCAGAACAGAGGAAGACCAAGTAGACAGCATGATGGGGGTCAGAGATACAGGAACAGAAACTCTGGCACACAGCTGCATGGTGATGACTAGGCCTCTGATGAGGAGAAGAGAGAACTGAACAAGCTTTGGAAAGAGAAGGGAAAGAGAGAAGTTCCTAATTCATCTACAGAGACAAAGGGCAAAGCTAGACAGGCATCCCCAGATTCCAGCCAATCCATTGCAAGCAAGCTCCAGGATGATGCCCCCCTGAGATTCAAGAGTAGGAAGACATCCAAAACAGATGTCAATTCTCCAGCAAAGTCCCTAACCTTTGAGGAATGGAACAGGATGTTTGCTCCTAGACCCACAAATAACTCTGAAATTGATCCCTTTGGTTTCCTACCTCTACTTGAGGATGCTGTTTTCCTCAATAATGGGATTAGGGATGAGGACTTGCAGTCTGTGAAGCTTGCAACAACTAAGATCCTGTATTCATACTTGGTGGGTGATTTGCACAGACAACTCTCAGGTGACATAAATCAGTTAAGTGTTGGGCAGCTGCAGCTAAAGCCAATGGTCAACTCAGACAGTATTGGGACCCCTCACCTCTGTACAAAACTCCATCCTCAGCACTCAAACCTTTCAAGTGTAGCCCATGGGTAAACAATTCTCCTAGAATCACTGAAGTAATTGTTATCAAGCCACAGAACCAACCTTCTGAAATATTTGAATTGCAGAACAATGCAAAGCTTCCAGATATTCCAGCCCTCCCTACTCCCACACCTGTAAGCCGAGTTATTAGGAAATTTGCTGATGACCTGGCAACTGTAAGAATGCAGCAGGTACTTTGTTTAAATGACAGAACTAACATACAGGAGTCTATCAATTTGTCATTTCAGGTGCCACAAACTATTGACCAGATGGAAGTGACCCCTACTCTGCGTGAAGATGAAGCAAGTCGGCCCGTAGAAATGGAGGAAGCCACAGAAGAGGTAGCAAATCAACCTATAGTGATGGAGGAATCCACAGGTGATCAATGGCAAACAAAATCTCAGCTGATGAGTGATGCTGCTACTTCAGCACAGGAGGGGACCTTGGCCATGCAAGAGGGAGCAAACAGAGATGAGAACCAAGAAGACCAAGAACTTGAAGCTCAAGTTGGGGACCAACCTACTGTAAGCCAGGTAACCAACAAATTGAATGAATTCATTGCAAATGTTTCTTCTCCCTTGCAACAACCAATCATACCTCTGCCTCAACAAGTGCAGGACACACAATCCAACCCTGCCTTGACCAACCAAAAGAGGAGCAAGAGGCTGCAGAAGCTGAACAAGTCTGACTCATGAAGATGGCGCAGGAGAGAATTGCAAAGCTGCTGAGCCAGTTTGATGATGGCCAGGAACTCACCGAAGAAGCAAAAGAGAAGTACATGAACACCTACAAGAGGCCCCTTTCTAATGAAGCCATGAACAAGATAGAGAAGGACATAGATGAACAAGCACCAAAGAAGATCAAGAAGGAGAGCAAAGGTTCTGCTACCTCCTCCTCCTAGTCATCTGAGTCTCCCCTGTTGCCTTGCCTGGTTTATGGATAATTTTAAGCTAATGCTATTTATAATTCGATCCCATGTGTGGGATGTATCAGAACCTGGTATTGTAACCTATTTGCGATGCTGCACTGTCTACGTTGTCGGCCAACTCTATATGGACCAACTTCAAGTTGTTGCCTACTTTATTTATGGATTATCGACACTATAATATTCTATCTTGGAATGTGCGGGATCTCAATGCACCTGTGCGAAGGGATAATTTGAGGAAAGTTGTTGATTTGCACAAACCATCTATCAACTGCCTGCAGGAAACCAAGCTGTCACATATAGACAGGAATATTATTTTGAGAATGCTAGGACCACAGTTTGAAAGTAATTTCTACTTTCTTCCAGCAAGTGAAGCTAGAGGAGGTATTTTAATTGCTGCATCGGAAGACTTCTTCACAATTCAAGAACATCATGTTCATGAGTATTGTATCTCGGTTCTCCTGCGAGATAATATAAACCAATTGGTCTGGACACTGACTGGTGTTTATGGTCCACAACTAAATACTGACAAAAAGCAATTTATCAAAGAATTGAGAAGCCTAAAGGAGCAGAATTATATACATCAAGACTAGATCATCCTAGGAGATTTCAATCTTATCTGGAGGAGTGAGGACAAAAACAATGGAAGGATACATCACAAGATGATAGATAGATTTCGTAGAGCCATTAATTACCTATCGTTGAAGGAGGTTGACCTACAAGGAAGAAAATTCACTTGGTCCAACGAGCAAAGAAAGGCCATATTATCAAGAATCGACAGAGTATTCCTCACAACTTCCATGGAAGGAAAAATCCCATGGACTAAATTAGTCCCACTTTCATCAACCATGTCTGACCATTGCCCTTTAATGTTGCTACCTATGGAAGAGCCAAAAAACTACAAGGGATTCAGGTTTGAGAATTACTGGACCTCAATTGAGTGTTTCAAGCAATGTGTGCATGAAGCATGGAATCAACAAGACAATGGAAACGCCCTTCAAATCCTTCATGCAAAATTGGAACGGACGGCAACGGCACTAAAAGTCTGGTCCACGAGTCTGGTGGCCAAAGGGAAACTAGCCTACGCAATGGCATCTGAAGTCATCCTCAGATTAGATCAAGCACAAGAAATTAGAGAGCTGAGTACTCGAGAAATAGAACTAAAGAGAAGACTCAAAGCAAAAATTCTTGGCTTGCTGGCAATAGAAAAATCAAGAAAAAGACAAAAGTCCAGATTAACCTAGATCAAAAAGGGAGATGCCAATACAAGATTCTTCCAGGCAATGGCCACCATTAGGGAAAAAAGAAAATGCATCCAAACGATCAATCACCAGGGCACCATTTACACAACGCAAGAGGAAAAAATTCAAACAATCCAGTCACACTTCAATTCAATCATGGGAACATATACACCAAGGCAATGCCAGCTTAACTTGCAATCACTTGGGATACAAAGACATAACCTGCAGTTGTTGGATAACCCTTTTACAGAAGAGGAAATCAGGCAAGCTGTCCTCCAATTGCCAAGGAATAAAGCACCCGGGCCAGATGGGTTCATAGAAAATTTTTATCATGAATGCTGGGACATTATTAGAGGAGATGTGGTGAAAGCAATACAGCACCTATATAATACAAATTCACAAGAATTAGGAAATCTGAATACTGCCCATGTAGTACTCATCCCAAAGGTTGAACATCCAGAGAAAGCCAAGGACTATAGACCTATTAGCTTGATCCATAGCTTCATGAAGCTATTCTCCAAAATCCTGGCCATCCGCCTATCTAAAGAAATAAACAACATTATTGAAGTAAACCAAAATGCATTTATCAAGAAAATATGCATCCATGACAATTTTATTTATGTCCAGAAAACTTTAGAAAAAATGCACAAGATGAAGTAGCAAGCAATATTTGTGAAGCTGGATATTTCTAAAGCTTTTGACTCAGTTAACTGGAGCTACTTACTGGATGTCATGCAGGCCTATGGATTCCCACCAAAATGGATTAATTAGATCTCAATGATGTTTCTCACATCTACATCAAAATTCCTATTGAATGGTGACCTCACTAACCCGATTCAACACCAAAAAGGAGTCAGACAAGGGGACCCCCTGTCACCCATGTTGTTCCTTCTGGCATTCAACCCTCTGCATTTGTCGTGCACATGAGGAAAGGATCCTCACACCCTTGCCACAAAATTGAGCCCATTTCAGAGTGTCACTCTATGCGGATGATGCTGCTACTTTTCTAAAACCAAAAAAAAAAAGAAGATATTGAATACATGAAAGCCTTGCTTGATATTTTTGGCCAAGCATCTGGACTACAAACCAACATGGACAAGACGGAAATCTTTACTGTCAGAGTGCCGGGAAACAAAGTGCAGGACCTATCGACTCAGACAAGCTGTCGCTTCAGTAACTTCCCAACCAAATACTTGGGGCTACCACTGCATTTCAAGAAACTACGTAAAAACCTAATCAGGCCAATTATACAAAAAATAGCTGATAGGCTGCCAGGTTGGAAAAGAGACCTACTCAACGCCTCGGGAAGAGACAGAATGATTAAATCAGTTTTAACATCAATACCAACATATTTCATGACTATTTATACTATGTCGAAATGGGCCATCAAATGCATAGATAAATACAGAAAGGGATTCTTATGGAAAGGACATGACATGGAAAACATCAAAGGAGGCCATTGCTTAGTAAATTGGAAGCAAGTGCAACGACCGAAGAAACTAGGAGGGTTAGGCATAAAAGACCTAGAGAAGTTTGGAAGAGCCCTAAGATTGAGATGGCTCTGGCATCAGTGGGATGAAAAACCAAGACCGTGAAAAGGTATGCCAATCATAGAAAATGCTACGGACAGAGAATTGTTCTTCAGATCAACCTATATACAAGTTGGTAATGGAAAGAACACTCCCTTCTGGGAGGCAGCGTGGCTGGATGGAATGTCACCAAAACTTCTAGCACCAAACCTCTACAAGGTGGCCCGTTTCAAAAGAAGAAGCATACACGTAGAAATGAAAAACCATAACTGGATCAAGAATTTGAGATCTCTAAACAATGAAACCTTGATAGATGAATTCTTGCTCCTACAACTAAGGATACAGCAGGTCACACTAAGTGAACATTTGGACAAAATATACTGGCTATGGACAAATGATGGCAACTACTCGGCAAAATCTGCGTATGAAGCCCAATTCATTCCTCACATTTCTTTGTCATGGACAGAAACTCTATGGAAAGCTAGCACAGAATCTAAATGCAAATTCTTTGAATGGCTAGTTTGTCTCAACCGCATCGATACGGCCGACGTTATGAAAACAAAAAAAATGGAATGTACAGGAGTCATGTCCGCTTTACTACTGCATGCAGGAGACTGCTCAACACATGTTGAAGGAGTGCAACTACACAGAAGCTACCTGGAAAACACTCATGGACAAACTCAACAAACAAGACTTCAAAGCAATCATCAATACTCCACAGTCCCTAAGGGACTGGATATGCCACGTCACAAGGAAAGTAAAACCAAAGAAGGACAGGAAGAAATTTATGGGGGTTCTATTTTATTTCTGGTAGGGCATTTGGAAAGAAAGGAACCGAAGGATTTTCCAAAACCAGGAGTGGAAATGATTCTGCAAGACATCAAAAATTATGCTACTGCCAAAGGCTTGGACTTCTTCTAGTTATCTTCTTCATGTAATTCTCTTTTTTCTTTTTCCTGTTTTCTGTACTTGAACCTGTACTGAACTTTTTTCATATCCTTCTTAATATACGGGCAGCTCTCCTGCCTACTTTCGAAAAAAAAACAAGGGTACGGGTTCTATGTGACTAGGCCATGTATGGGTAAATAATTTTTAAGCAAGTCACTTCTTCTGTCCCGAACTTTATAGTCAACTTGTTACGTCAGGGGAAATGGAACCTGCAGAATGAGCATAATCGAACCCCTCGTGATCAGTACTATGTTGAGTAGTATTTGTGTATTGAAACCACCATTATGCTGTAAAAAAGAGATTAAAACCATTCTGTCCATGCAACCAATAGTTTTTTGTATGGAACAAGCAATGGGTTTCATCTTTCAAGGCATCGCCCTCGTGGTCTTTCAATTCGGTTTGGAAAGAAGAAACCGTCGTCCGTCGTCCATCAACTAGAAAAGTGGAAAACTACCCAGTCAGAGTTGAGCTTTTCTTTCTATTGATGAAAATATGCTATATAGAAAAATCCCAACCCAAGTGAAGAGAGAGAGAATCTGTTCAAATGAAAGAAATTCACCATGTCATCTTCTTCCCTGCCTCTCTATCCAATCTAATTCAAGACCCAAAAAAAAGAATCTTCTAGTATCCAGACTTTGAGATTACTTGGGAAGCTTCCGGTAAGCAAGAGGAACAAAGAAGCACTAGGAGAATAAAGACTCAACATAACTAACTAGAAGGATACATCCCTCAAAAAAAAAACTAGAAGGATACAAGTCTTTTCTATGGAACTTTCAAATGTAGTACATAATAGCATTAATTAACAAATAGAAAAATGTAGCTACAATCTTGACACAACTTTTTTTCGGCAAAAAGAAACAACGAAACTGCTCTATGTACGGGGCACGTAAGCAGCACTTATAAACGTGACCATCCAAGTATATCCAGGAGAAAGCCATTGTACATTATCTTGCGCTTGTCTCTATCTGTCACGCATTGGTGTGCGCCTGAATAGCAATTGTCATTTGTTTTTGTAAAAATTGCTCAAACATATCACATATGGCAGCACCAGAAGTCTTAGGATTCCGGGTTACAAAGCTATTTTATGGTATATTTTCTTTTTAAAAAAATCTTCTGCAGTGTCAAAAATAGCTAAAAATGCTCTCACTTTGATTCAACAAGAGAAGGGAAGGTCATCGTTACACCCCAAAAATAAAAGAAAATAGACGGGAGAGAGGTGACAATGGTGTGCTAGGGATGGGTCACTCCTTGATGTTGTTCTATGAATATTCATGCTTCAGAGTGTTATGTTTTTTTTTCCTACTTTGCCCTCGCACTTTCATGTTTCATCATCGTCGCAAAAACTTCAACAAAGACTCTGACATTGGCACACTTTCACCTAGAGAAATGTACACCCTGTTCGGTAGGCTGGCAGAAAAATAACTGCGAACACTGTAGCGGCTGCAGAAACACTGTAGCAGCTGTAGAAGAAACAATTGAAACACTGTAGCTGCTGCAAAACAGCCAGACGAACAAGGTGGTTGTAAGTCGCAGCTATGGCGATGAACCAAACGCACACCTAAGAATATGTTGCGTGGCAAGACTATCACCAAAACATGCCCAAGGCCATCACGTTTCCCCCCTCCAAAGTTCACCCCACACAAAGGAAAAGCATGTCCAAATGCCCTCAAACCTGGTAACACTGTAGATCAGCGCCCTAACGATCAAACTATCAAAAAACGTTCTAACAGTAGAGATTGTACCAGAAAATGTGCACTGCCTTTGTGTTATCACACTTCAAGATACGGTGCTCCGCTAGCCAAAATCCTCCGTCCTACCTACGCTGCCTGTCAAATACTGGTACAGCGGGCACAGCTCGTACAGTTTCGAACCCCTGGTATCTGCGTCTCATGTCATCCACGCGACCACGCAGCGACTCAGCCTCGTTCGCTCGCACATGCGCAGATGCCAGGAGCGCACCTGCGGAGGAAAGGGACACGCCGAGGAAGAGGAGCCGGGCCGGGCAATGCAATGCAAAAGACCTCATGATCGGTGATCCCGACTTACTAGATGAAAGTGACGCACTTATTGGCAAAGAGCAAGACAACGGCTGGTGCTCCGGTGAAACGGGTCGTCGTCCACGATCCGTTTTCCTGACCGATGGTGATCCCTGTCGCGCGCGCACTGGAGTACCATGCCGCGAAACTGTTCGATTTCCACGAGAGTGGACGACTGAAGCTGAAGCGTTGCCGAAAACAAGGGGGAGGAAGGCGCGCGCGCTGTGGCCTGCAGTCCCACGGAAAGGGGCGCGCGATGTAGCTGCTGCAGGAAACCACGGTCGCGGCCTCAGCCCCTTCCACAAGCGCGACCACGCCCTGACAAACACATCCATCACCGGAGACGCCAGCAGACGGATAGCTGGACACTGCTCCGCAACACCGCACCTCCTTTGACCGCGAGGTCGTCGTCGTCACGGATGGGTTTGCAGACGCCCCCTGATGGCAGCAGCAGCTGGCAAGCTGCGAAATCGTGGCAGTGGAGAGGCCACAACGCCGTTCGTCGCGTTCAAAGCCAGGGCTCGAAGTGGCAATGGCATCTGCAGAGAGGTCCATCGAGCCTGAAATGCGCCTGCGATGCAGACTCGCAGGTCGCCGGACCGGACCGGACCACTGTGGCGCGAACAGAAACCTAGGAGGCGCGGAGTGTAGGGGACACTGGC
>LAPY01000136.1:68412-84113 GCA_000970635.1 Eragrostis tef | reverse complement strand
GCGGGGGGCCCCGGCTGCCCGCCTGCCCCTGCCGTTCTCACGGGGTTACCGCGTGTGTCGCGCGCGCGAGCCGGGGACTGGTTCGGGCGTTGGCGTCGCGCGTACGTGCCCACGCGCCCATTCGGTGGTGGCATATCCGAGCTCGAGAGACCGCGCACCGGCCGGAACGTTGGTGCGAAGTGTGTAGCGGGGGTCTGCGCGCTGGCCGGTGGCCATGTGCCGCCGCGCGCCAGTGGTGCGGGGTCAGGTGTGGTGTGGGTCGCGGTCGCACGCGCGCCACTCGGCTGCCGCGACCTCGCCACACGTCGCGGGCGCGCCTCGGGCGCTGGAGACTTGTACAGATAGATTCAGTCAGGTATAAAATACTGAAATCCCGGAGCGGGGCTTGAGGACACGTATCAAACTATGAGAAAAATAGAAGCATCAAAGATTTAAGGAAACACATATCTATCCAACGTGGGATTATTGGGAATGGAACAAAACTGCACGCACATGAGAAGGTGCCGTGCTGATTGGACCAGAGAGCGCGGCTACATGCCGCTTCCAACTCCAAATCATTCGTTCCGCTAAACAAACGCACACTTTCCTTTATGGCTAACAACTGTGATCCATGTTGACAGGAGCACGCTAGCACACCCCATGAGGACCGGCGCCCCCCGAATCCCACTCCCACGCAGAAATACGCATGCATGCTGGTCATTGGTCAGGGTTCAGGGCCAGGCACGAGCCGATGAAATTCATTGGCCGCGAGCTCCCAACCCCAACAGCGACGTCGCGGGGCTTCAAATTTGTCCGCAGCTGTTGGTCATGGAAGGAAGCAAGCCCACATGCCCAGGCAAATATTCTGTCACATCACATGGCGATAGTACTAGGCAGACCCGGGGAGATGGCTGGCCATTGGCGCCTGGGCTCCAGCTCACCACCCATCGACGGCAGTACCGCGCGCGGCAGGGATAGATAGCACCACCACATGTTTGGTAGGGCTACGTCGTCGTTGCACGAGAATTAAATTTTTCAATTCAGATCAGGCTACGACGTAACCAGACAACAACAGGCTCCAGTGCGCTCCACTCCACAGGTCAAGGGCCGAAATTCCTGCGAATTCTGATCGGTTGGAGCCAGCCAGTAGGATTCGGTGACTCCCGTTTTTCTAGTGTAGTTTGGTAGTTGTACAGTAGATCATTACAGAATCAAGGATGTTTGCTTCCCTGGACAGTTGATCAAATGAACATACTTAACTGGGAACATGCATGGGGTGCAGTAAAAATATTAATAGAAATCCCAGGTTATACGGATCGTGCTGTTCTAGTGAAACTGACAGTGTATAGCAGCACGTAGTTGTATGGATTGCTTGTATCTCAATGAACGTACGAGTCGGTTGAAGCAGGCCTGGCCTTCCTTTCAAGTCACGTTAACCTTAGCCAACCACCCGAACTATGGGGTGTTCGTTTCATAAGGGTCTAATTAGATGAGTCTAAAAAAAATCTTGTCATTTAAGAGTATTAAATAAAATTTAATTACAAAACTAACTGCAGAACCCTTGGTCTAATTCGCGAGACAAATCTAACGAGAGTAGTTAAATTACTGTAACATTAATGTAGCATGACTGTAGCAAAACATAGATTAATTAAGCTCTTCAGATTCGTCTCGTAAAGATGTATCCATCTGTAAAATGATTTTGTCATTAAATTTTATTTAAGACTAGATTCTCTTTGTTTAGAGGTCTCTAAAGTTTAGTGCTAAGGAAACGAACAGGGCCCATATGCACATCCTGACATCCAAAGGGGAGCTGCGCAAAAAGGGATTATACGTCTGCATACCGCTATACTGACTCCGAACAACAGTTACTGACATCACTCAAATCAGGCATATCCGCCTATGTAGCAAAAAGTAATTTGAATAAGCGATGTGGTACACTTAAACTATCCTCGTGTATATATTCTTCACCATGTATGATAATCAGTTCTCTTTAATCGATCAATTACCGACCTTGTCTAGACTCTGGAAAACTTGATTTACCGACCCACAGTGAGTAGATAACTTTTGCCGATTGATTATAGGTCAGTAATAGTCCACTTTTACCGACAGTTGTGAGTCGTTAATTCTGTGTTGTGGTGTAGTGATTATCGTGAAAGAAAGGATTACTAAGAAATGAAGATGGAGACGGAGGAAGCTCTGTAACTGCAACACATATGTCTGAGTAACACACATTGGATCGTGGACAAAGGCCAAGAGGGCACCGTCACTCCGTCAGCTTGAGCCTTGAGGCTTTCAGATTCACATGATCACATCTATTTGGTGCACTGAAGAGCCGAATCCACAGCCGCTTCAATTCCCATCGTGCAGCCTGGATACGCGTATGCTGGATTGACGCGCGGACACAATCATAGCTGCAACTTGCAAGTACGCGCGTACGGTATTTGTCTTTTACGCGGAAGACCCCAGACCTCCGTAGTCTGTACAGCCTTTTCGTGCTGTTCGTTTAGGTCACTGGCTACGTTGCCGAACATTCCCTCCCAGTCCCATGAAGAGAGCAAATGATTACTCCCTCCAGGGCGTTTTGGCTCTGGCGCGTTCGGTGTTTTAGAGGAGCAAATTTAGAGAGGTCTAAACAAAAAAATCTTATCTTAAACAAAGTTTAATTACAAAACTAACTGTAGAACCTCCGGTCTAAATCACGAGACGAATCTAATGAGAGTAGTTAAGCCGTGATTAGACGATGGTTACTGTAGCATTATTGTAGCAAAATATAAATTAATTAGGCTCATTAGATTCGTCTCGCAAAGATATACCGATTTGTAAAAAAGTTTTGTCATTAAACATTATTTAATATTTTTAAATAATAAAATTCTCTTTAAAGCTAACCTTTAGAGCCCTTCTTTTTTAGAGGGCGTCCGGCATACCCAGCCCCGATTCCTTCTGATAATGCCCTCGTCGCCGCACGCTCCCGAGGTACGCAGACCCTGCTGGCATCAAGACGTCGAACGCGCAGGCATTTAAACATCGCCCACTACCAGAAACCGAGCATCCCTGAAACCCCGGACGCTCCCAACCACAACACGATACCTCCCGCGCACGCACAGACGCAGCCGCACATGCACCAAAATTTTTGGACGCGGAATAGCAAACGCGCACGGGAGCGAACGAACCACCGCATGCACGGGAGCGAACGAACCACGGCATGCACGGGAGCGAACGATGCATGCGCGACGCAATTTTCTCGGAGGCCAAACAACGGGTCAATAGCCAAAATAGCACTATTAAAGTAAGCCATCTCCAGAATAGCACTAGTAAGTGCTGAAGCTCCAAAAGGCCACTTCTAAGTGCAATTTTCATTCCAAATTACCAAAAAACCTCCAGCCGGCCACAATAAGCAATTTTGTTGACCGTTTTACCCCTGACCTCCATGACCACTGCCTGAGCTCACGCCGGCGCCGAACTCTCCCTCTCCTGCTGTTGCGCGCCATCTCCTTCCTGCTGCTGCGCGCCCGGCCCTGCCCGCCTCCACTACGACGCGCGCCGCCCCTCGCCGTCTCCAGACGTGCGGCGACGCACCGCCGTCCCTGCCCGCCTCCACCGCGACGCGCGCCGCCGCCGGATTCGATTCACGGCCGAGCAGGACAGTACCAAGTCACCGGGCGCGGCTTCGATTCGATTCACAGCCGCGACCTCGTGCTTGCCTGGAGGCGCCGCCTCCTCCACGGTGCCCGGATGCGCCGCCTCGTCCACTCCAGCGATGCGCGAAGGAGCCCTGCCTCGCAGGTGCGATAGGGCGCAAACGCCGCGTGAAGAAGAAGCAGGGGCAAAACGGGTAGAAAAACTGCGATGTGCTATTCTGGAATGAGGGAGGGCTTAAGTCATGGCCTTTTGGAGCTTCCAATCTTACTAGGAGCGTTTTGGAGTTGCCTGTCTTTAGGAGTGCTATGGGGGCAATTATCCCCCAAACAACGAGCGAAGCAAAACTCTCGGACGGGAAATTGCAAGCCAACCAAAAATTTTCTCCACGAGCTCAGCGCAACGAAAAAAAATCCGCGCGCGTGCCGAGCGAAACGCGACCCGTTGCGTGCCATGCAAAAATTCTGCAAAACAAGCAAAATAGTGCAAACACCGGCGCTGCCGTGGGTGGCCCTGTTCGGCATCGTCGTTGAAGTCGAGCAGCACGGCGCTGAGGCACCTTGGGCACCTGGGGTCCTCTCGGGACAGCATCACGTACATCATGCACCGTGGGCACCCGGCAAGGACCATGGGCGCGGCCGCTTCGGGGCTTCCCTCGGACGACACGCACGAGCTGGGCGGCGACGCGGTGGACGATGAGGATGACGACGCCCGACGCGGCGACGTCGTGTTGTTGTTGCCGCTGTGACCTCCCGCCCGCGCTGTCGCCGTCGTCGTCGACGGTCCGCCGCCCCTCGCCCTGGGCAGGCCCAGCCTGAGGAACTCCAGCTTCGACGCCTTGCCGTTGTTCCTGCTCATCCTCGCCGCTGCTCAGGTTCTGGATCGCAAGAATGTTAGTGTCACGACGTACAATTTGCAGAACGCAAGCTGCTACGGTTGCACTGAAGGGCGTGCACTTACCTTGGACTGAAGCCTGAATGATATGGTCGTCGATCAGTACGATATGCCGGTGGATTGAAGCCCTCCACCTGGTTGCATGTAGCTGTTTGCTTAGTTGTGAGTGTTTGTCAAGCAGCTCAATCCTTCGTATATAATGGGGGTTGGGCGAGAGGTTGATGAAGAGGGGGTGGAGCTAGTTTCCTTTAATACAAGAACAGCCACATTTAAACTCCGCTCAATGCCCCCCATCACCAGCTCTGGCCTGGGGTCTGGAATTCCGTCCCGCCATATACTACTTTGAAATACTAACATACTACCTTAAAGGTTTTTAAGTAGTATGAAACACATCTGGACGGTTGGATTAAAAAAAGTAGACGACTCACATTTATTATAGTGCGTAAAGGTTCTCAACATTTATCATCTTTATTTACTTTTCTCCGCCGAAAATGTACGTCAGTCGGAGTTGGAAGTATTTTATCCTCAAATCCCATGCAAATCGCTCTGTTAGTCAAATGGACTTGAGGTACATGAAAATCAAGACGATTTTTAGAATAGCATAAGGATGATGCCAATGAGTCTTTTACACTATTCCAATGAAAATATCATATTCCCGTGTTGATTAGCTTAATGAATGAAACTGCATGACAGCTAGATTCGCAGCTCATCTATCCCATGGCTCTAAATTGACTGCAACGATCATAAACGCTCACATCACTATGGCAGCTACTGTTCGGACAATAATCGTGCACACTGGATGGTACGTCAGCCATGTCGGAACAGTAGAATCGTGTGCCGGAGTTCAGCTACGCTTGCATGGTTACTGGCTTGCTGCTTCAGTGGAGGAGGACCTGCGCGATCTGGCTGAAATCTGGAGTCAATAGCCAAAATAGCACTATTAAAGTAAGCCATCTCCAGAATAGCACTAGTAAGTGCTGAAGCTCCAAAAGGCCACTTCTAAGTGCAATTTTCATTCCAAATTACCAAAAAACCTCCAGCCGGCCACAATAAGCAATTTTGTTGACCGTTTTACCCCTGACCTCCATGACCACTGCCTGAGCTCACGCCGGCGCCGAACTCTCCCTCTCCTGCTGTTGCGCGCCATCTCCTTCCTGCTGCTGCGCGCCCGGCCCTGCCCGCCTCCACTACGACGCGCGCCGCCCCTCGCCGTCTCCAGACGTGCGGCGACGCACCGCCGTCCCTGCCCGCCTCCACCGCGACGCGCGCCGCCGCCGGATTCGATTCACGGCCGAGCAGGACAGTACCAAGTCACCAGGCGCGGCTTCGATTCGATTCACAGCCGCGACCTCGTGCTTGCCTGGAGGCGCCGCCTCCTCCACGGTGCCCGGATGCGCCGCCTCGTCCACTCCAGCGATGCGCGCAGGAGCCCTGCCTCGCAGGTGCGATAGGGCGCAAACGCCGCGTGAAGAAGAAGCAGGGGCAAAACGGGTAGAAAAACTGCGATGTGCTATTCTGGAATGAGGGAGGGCTTAAGTCATGGCCTTTTGGAGCTTCCAATCTTACTAGGAGCGTTTTGGAGTTGCCTGTCTTTAGGAGTGCTATGGGGGCAATTATCCCCCAAACAACGAGCGAAGCAAAACTCTCGGACGGGAAATTGCAAGCCAACCAAAAATTTTCTCCACGAGCTCAGCGCAACGAAAAAAAATCCGCGCGCGTGCCGAGCGAAACGCGACCCGTTGCGTGCCATGCAAAAATTCTGCAAAACAAGCAAAATAGTGCAAAAGTAAAGGTCGAACCTGCTACCTGCACGCTGGGAACTGTGCGCAGTAGCCAGTTCAGATAGTAGAGATACTTGTTCAGTGCTGGCTCCAAAGATTATTTAATAAGGTCAAACATGGAAGATTAGTCCCAATTTAATGGGTCCTTGGTATGTTAAATCATGTTCTAAACGCCTTCTAATATGAGTATACCAGTGTAGATTCGTTTGTTAGTTACACGTATTTGGTTCCAGCTAACTGCAGTTGACCTGACCCTGTAGTGGTGTAATCTTAGCTGTAGGTGCTGGTACGCACATGGGCATGATACGGCACCGCGCATAAGTCCACTGTCTTACATGCATGCCTACGCGGCTGCGACCTCAGAATCTCAGATGATAATGCTAAGATGGCCGGTCGTTCCAAATGGCGCAATACCGAGTAAGATTGCAACTTGCGGTTATCCACTATTAGTAGTCAGCGGTGACACGCCAAATAAGAGGGTTCGGTCAGCGAGTGCCTTCAACCCTGACGAACGCCAGACAATTTGAGAGCACATGGCTTTATGGCTACCGGACAGAGAACGTTTGGAAAGCCAAAAGTCCACGGAAATGATTTTGTTTTTGGTTTTTCAAATGCTTAAATAATGCAACAACCAATATTTGGTCACAAACTATCGCCCAGTTATACGTGAAAAATATTAGAAAATGAGGGGGCAATGATGTTGATGGAACCAAAAGTTTTGGTAATGAGGGGAACCATATATGCATGTAAAATCTGTTAACAGTGTTCAAGTTTGAATGGAACACTGAAGAAGAATTCAACATCTACATGAATTTGCATGACCAAACCCTTTTTTTGGGCAAACCCTTTTTTTTGGGGGGGGGGGAAATTGAGTAGTATATTGAACATAATATCGATTCGTGTCTACTCTGTCATAAATATGAATTGACTGAAAATCATTTCATTTGTCCAATTTGAAAGGCCGAATAATCTTCCCATCTCTCAAAGTTAGATTTTCCTTGTAATTTGGCATCATAAAAATACTGAAATTACACCAGCGACCATGATGATACACATATAAAGGCCTACCTATGAAAGGACATTTTGCAATAGACAAGAATACAAAAAACCTGTACCAGTGCTTTCAAAAATCATGGAACAGCATAAGGGACTCGTCAAGTCTAATGAGAGCTAGGATCAAAATGCTCTTCCTGATCCGAAGTTTAGTTTCGTCCTTTGAACCCTGAAATACATGACAGTAACAAGCATGCGATTATAAGATGAGCCAGTGATATTGCAAATCTACGGAAAGTAAAGAGTAAATGCAGCAAACATAGATCCCTAAACTTGCAAACCGACGTCATTTGGGTTACAGAGTTTGAGAATTGCACATTTAGGTACATAAACTTCTACAAGCACCAAAGGCAAGTATAAACTTGAAACTTCATTAGCAACAGCATATGCGAATGATCTTTTGTAATCTAGACATAGAGCAGCTTGCTATGAAATATCAAAGCAAAGGTTGTAAAATTCAATAAACACATGTAGAAAGACAGATTCCATTGGTTTGACTTGATGATCAAGTAGTTAAAAAAAGCATCTGCAAAATCATTTTCCAACAAATTTGAACAGGTTAAAATGTTTATAATGTCAGGGATCAAAACAAGTGACTCTCAAGTTTGGGGACCCAAGAGACATAAGCAAGCAACACATCTCTAGGAACCTTCTGTGCTAACCTCGAGTTGAAGTTCAACCATGTGATTGACCATTTGCCGCAAATTTAAAGCAGCATGGTAAAGCCGGTCGATGAACTGTTCCTGAATTGTACTTTTCACTCTCCACACAAAGTAATTTGTGTTTGCTGTTGCAGAAACTTTCTGCAAAAATAATTAACCTATTGTCAGCAGAAACACATTTTTTCTGTGTCAATTTAACATACAAAATAATGCACAAAGATATTTAAGTGATTGTAATGACAACAACATAGCCTTTTGTCCCAAGAAAGTTGGGGTAGGCTAGAGATGAAATCCACAAAATCAAGGCCAAGAGAAACACAAAAAGACACAGGGCAAAATGTAGTGTTAGACGTAAACAGAAAAAGAAAGAAAAAAAAATCACGGTTCAGGCACATTGATTACGAGTCTCCAAGCACTCCTATCCATAGCTAATTCTTTGGAGATATTCCACTGCTTCAGGTCTCTCTTAACCAGCACGTCCCAAGTCAGGTTAGGTCGAACCCCCCCCCCCCCCCCCCGGCCCGGCACACCGGCACCTCGGGACGAGTCGGTTAACTGCTGAATCCAAGGGTGACTAATTCTTTGGCTAATTCTGGTAATCAGATCAAAGTGTTCCGAAAGTTTTGCTCCAGGAAAATAGAAGTTGAAGTTGCCACATATCTATGTTTGGACTCTTGTTGCTGTAGAAACAGGTATTGATGGAAAATTTGCCATGGCCTGGCATGTTTGCAAAAGAAAAAACTTCGTTGCAGTCTACCTTACTTCATTTCCGGGCAAAACAAAAGCACTAAAACAGTGATAATAGAAGCATCAAGCTCTTCCCTACTTCCAGCCTACAACTTCAGAGTAGGCGGTAGGGCAGTCTTTAGTTCATCATAAATGTTTGCAGATTCAATATTATGCACATTGTGAAACTTTTGGGTAGAAGTCATATGGTTTCTTGGTTTTTCCATCGTGCAATAGTACTAGTGTTGGTGTATATTAGCGAGTATGAAGCTCTGTGGAGAAGCAATACTCATATCACACAATAAACCTATACTAGACCATGGGGTTCATACTTCAGCACTTGGATACTCGGACCCTGGCGCAAGGCATCTTCTCTACTCACCTAACACTGAAAAGAAGGTTGTGTCTATAGAGGTACACTATAACCAAAATTCAGATAACCTAACCTCATCCATCCCTACATATTAATAATATGGGAACTAATATGAAATGCAAGTGCCCCCCACCCCCCCAAAAAAAGAAAAGAAATATCTCTATTTTATTAAAGGAAATGAATGAGAACCAAACATGCCCTATGAAATGGCATCAAACCACAACCCCTTTCATAAAATCAAAGGATGGATAGAGTGGGCAGATATTTTAAAACAGCAGCTACAAAATAAACGAATAAATACTGGATGGAGTTGGCAGAGATTGTCTAAGCGAGAAATGCTACAACATCTTTGTTCAAATTATGCAACAAACCTCTGAATCTATGTATTCATCCTGCCAAAGTTTGTATAAAGTTTCATGAACCTTCAGCTTGTCCAGAATTGTCATGTCAGTAATCTACAAATTGTGATGGAGGTCCAGCATTAAACACTGCTGATTGTAACAGGAAAATGAATCGTCTAGTGGTAGTAACAAAAACGTGAACACATCAGCATGTAATGAAGGTCATAGCCAACTCAGTGACAGAAGATTACTTACTTGATCTGTCTCAACTGGGCAGGCCTGTTTGACCAATAATCTATAGATTACATAAGCTTCTTGCCCATATTTCTTTTTCACAAGAGACTCTATCTATAATGTCCAAAAAAGAAAAAGCAATATGGATGTGGTTGATATTTGTGTCTCCTTGAAAGAATAATGTAAAAACAGTAAAGAGATCATGTACCTCGTCACTTCGACATGTCTCGGCAAATTTGTTTAGATCTACAAAGCACATTACAGCTGTCATTGTGAGAGTTTTACATAAAATAACTTTCAGGGTCAAAGGCTGACATACTGAACATCAAATTCGAAGCTACCAGCAATATATTTCGGAGAGTAGGTTCAAGTTTGTTTCTAGTTTCAACAACATCATGATACTGATACTTATGCATAGTAATATTTTTTTAAAATAAAAAAAACTCTTACCGAATGCGAATTCTTCTGCATTTGCACTGGTAGAAACACACTCTAAATCATTCAGTACTCCTGTTACATGATCCAGTGTCATTGATGAGCCTCCTTCCTTCTGTCGTAGTTTGTCCAGAATACCATTTATTGGTGACATCACTACAAAACGGGAAGCTGAATCGCTAAGAATGCAATTTAGGCCCTGTTCGGTACAGCTTAAGATACATACAAGATCTATGCTGGATTCATTTTGTAAGATAAATAAAGTTATTTAAATTTATAATTTTAAATCTAAAATAAGAACAACATAACTCAACCAAAGATCCTTAATCCATCCACTGCTCCAGATATATAGAATTCTCAATTCTGGAGCTAGGTATGAGCAGCTCCAAGAAGAGGTAGACCTCTGCCAAAAGGGATCTTAACTTGAAATGAGGTCTGGAATTGGACACCTATTGCTAAAACAAAATCCATGTAACTTTGTATCTTTTAGATATTCTACAAATTGCAGACTATTTTTATGCTTATATGAATCAAAAATATCAAATATGCTAGTACATATGTTCTCCCTGATATTCCTTTCTATTTTTTGGGTGCCTGAAATGGAGAATGAAAAACTTTGGAGACAAGCAAAATGAAGCAATTCAATTACAAAGGCCATCAGCCAGTGCTGAACTAATCTATTACTCCCTTCAAATAGTTTATCAGTTTATTGGGCACCATCATTTCAGAATAGTTGTCCATAGAAGAGATCAATATTGTACTTGATGTTTGTCGATCATCCCCTTCTGTTAGTAGTGATGTGAAACATGCAACGTGGCCTCTAATGTCAATAAATGTCTAATTTTGTTCGCTATTAATAACAACTTATGGTTGGACGAGCATTTTTTAAATGGTTCAAGTGCATGACATGCTCCAAAGTATCTGGTTCATAGAAGACACTAATAGATAAACTCAAAACCATCAGAATCACAAACAACTAGCTCATTGTGGTCTAATTTTTTTATATTCTCTTCATGAACCCTTATGGAGTTGTTTTCTTTTCCTAACCAAAAGCAAAACAGCTCAGCAGAGCATAGATACTGGTTTAGAAACAGTTATCTTCATGACATATACATATAAAAAAGGCAATGTAATAATATAACACTGCAACATTTCAGGCACTATACTAGTTTCTGAGCTATTGATATCAGGTATTACCAGTCTTGTTGTCCTTGTCGGTTACATTGGCCTCAAAAAATGCTTCCCAGATAGAATGTGTGCCGAGCTTTAGCTTTGCTCTCTTTCGTTCTGCACAAAACTTCAGTATAAAAGGAAAAATTAAGTACTAAGAATGAACAAAGTCCGAACTCAATGCTACCATTAGCTACACCCTATGAATGAGAAAAATAAGAAATATATCAAAAGGGAAAGTATAAAAAACACGTCAATACAAAAATCTGATGTAATTTTTTGGGTGTATCCATTGAGGTGGTTTTGTTTTTTAAGAACAAAATACCGAATGAAGGATTTCTCTTTCAACTTAAAATATTTACATGGAACACAAGGTGTAAGGCACAATCATACTCTAATACAGTGAGACAGACGGTGAGCATCTGTGAAATGCCTTCAGAAAGAAACACGGTTTACTTATTCTGATATCACATTAACCTTTACAACTTTCCTTTTGGTATTGTACTTCTTTCTATAGTTTTATTCCATTTATATATTTTTCAGCAGAGCCCTTCCCAATTTTTTGTGGCAAGAAGTTGTTTTGTACTGATTAATGTCAAATAGATAGGCTAGACTAAATTCAGCTTCAGAAGCCCATTTGAAATGAGGAAAAGTATGGAAACATGAATTCACAGAAGAAGAAAAAGGTATGCATCTACAGAAATATGTTATATAAAGTAACGCATTGCAGACCTTCTTCTTCAGACAGAATATGAGTTTCTCGAAATTTGCCCTCCAAAGTACTTCATTCTCTGCAATTATCGTATGCTCTTCATCTACTTCTAAGGATTCATGTTTCCGCTGAGAAATAACAATTAAGATAATTAGCAAAAAAAAAGAGTACAATATTTAATATACCTTTTACCAGCAGATTGTTATACAGCAAAAGCTAATGATGCATGTTTAAAACTCTTCTAAAACATATACAGGGCATAGGTTCTGCCTAAAAGGAAACATCTAGCCCTCAATTAGGTGGGCCACATAATGATAATGTGTCTAAAATATCTCATAACAGGATTCCTATTAAAAGAAAAGAACCACCTTATCTCATAACAGGATTCCTATTAAAAAGAAAAGAACCACCTTACCAAAATTTGGTGCATTAGTTAAGTCAAATCAATACCATTGGATCCGTATACCACAAAATATCTTGATCTTAATTTGGTCTCTAGCGGGACTAGTAAGTAATCAACACTATTAAATGTATTCTATGGGACACATTTAAGCTCAAAATATAAGAAATAGATTCAGATAACAAAAACAACACTCAACTGGATAAATGTCTAAATCAAATTTCAGTGTTTGCATTGCACAAGTATATGTATTATCTAGATGATCAGACCAGCAAATGCGTAGACTAACTGATCTTAGTTGTCATCAGCTAATAGTCATCATGCCACCAAGCTTTTTCTAGTTTAACAAAAGGAAGCAGAAACAGCATACACCGTTTCTTTTATTATAGCTGAACCTACAGTGTAGAAAATGAGGGAAAAGACCAAGATACCTTAGACCCGGCAACAGATTGATGATGACAATCGTTTGTATTCGATGATCCTTCCATTAAGTATGGGATCTCAGAAAATCTTTCAGCATCAGATAAAGCTGCAGTACCAATAACTTTCTGCTCTAGTGAAAGAACCTTCTCAACAATCTGTAACAAAGAAATATTCATCATCTAACCCAGTCAATCATTATACACATAGCAAATACATGTAACATATGACCAATAGAAAGGTAGTAGTTTATTAAAGCATCAAGATATAAATATTAGGGAAAAAAGTAGTTAACATGGTTAACATAGTTAAGAACAAAACATGTTTTCATCAACAGGCCAGCATCACAACAAGAAGAGAAAATTCTCAACCACCAAGCTAACAAATTTGCTTTGAATAAATTAACCCTCATGCTAGGTATAGGTGATCCATATTAAAGTCTAGCCAATTTTTATCAATTCTTGCATGCACTATCAGATGCAGTGTCGCATATAAACAAACTCTGTTTCGTAATACAAGTTGAAGCAAACGATGGCCACAACAGAGGCACCAAAAAAAAAATCAATGACATCAGATAATGTATGCCGTATTAGATATAGCTACTCAGTCTTCGATTTAACAGTATTAAGAGAGGGTACAGGGTGTAACTACTGGCATGATAACATTCTTGCTTTCCTCAACGGCATTACTTCGTGAAATGACATGATCCAAGATAATGAAATATAATATTGTTGTCAAACAAAGGGACGATGAAATCAGTATAAAGTACGTTAGGATATGGCCAAAACTCTAAAGATCAATACCAATACTGGCCAATAAGGAAAAATGATATACTTACTTTAGAAGCACGTTTCCTTGAGGATGTAGGTTGCTCATCTTCTAGTGGATTAAAAGAAGGTTCAGGTTTTGGGCAACGTTCAACATAATGTGCATACACAAGTTTGTTGAAATTCTTTCGTATGTCTTCCCTTTTCGGTACAGTACTGCCTGTAACATGAATGACCCATTAGTGGGAGGAATAAACTTGAAAAAAAGTCATGGTCCCTTCCACAAAAGGAATTAAGGGTGTTTGAGTAACTTCAGAAAAGGGCATACCGCCTTTAGAGATTGTTCGCTCCACGAGTTGATCAAATGTTAGCCTACCATTCAGAAGCAATCCTTCCATAAGATCTTGTGACTGCAGAAAATCATCGAAATGGTAACAATGATTACATTATGTTGAACTTACAGCAACTTCTTTCTAATTGATAATCGAATGAATGAACAATGGCAAAAGAAGTGTATCAGATGAGGAGAAGTTAGACCAGGTCTGTTATTTTCTTCCCTTTTTCTTATCAACTATCATGGCCCAATAATTGATGTCATAGTTAACATATTGCAAGAAGTGTAACAATTCAATCACAAGTTCAGGATTGTGAACATAACTTGCATTTTCTAACTCTAACTAAAGCTAATCAGCCAAGCGTAGGATCTATGATCAACGTGTTACCTTACATGTTTTCTACCACTTGTCATAAGACTCATGACTCATAACATAGACTTAGGATACAGATACAAAACTGGCTAGTAGTTTACACATAATCAAGCTTCATTAGTACTGAAAAGAAACAGAATCTTTTGCATCCCAGGAAAACAGGGTTTAGCAACGAAACATGAAGGATTGTTTGCTCTTTATTATTTAAAGAAATGAGAGGAATATGTTAAGAACTGCCAGCCAGCTTGACAATACTGAATGCCAAACTCCAGATAGAAAGCCGCATTTGCTATTCTCTGAACAACATGTGCAATTTGAAACCTTATGAATAAGTTGTTGTCACTGAAGTCCAAGACTAGACACCACACATAACGAAATATGTGATTATTTGTAATATTTTCTTTTTAACACATTGTGACAATCTTCAGTACAGAACTCATAAATCCCAACTGGCCCATGCCACAGCTCCGGGTCAGTAATCAAGGTCAAAATGCGTCTATATAGGATAGTCACAACCAAATTTGCCGCTCTCTGACCACATATTGATATCAGACTTTAGAGAGGCTTGGATTGTTATAATGTAACCAACACAGGCAAAAGTCTCTAAAACCAAGCTCAAAAGACCAACCTCTGAAATATCGTCACGGATGAGAGAAAGGAACTTTGAGAAGCGCAGCCGGTGCAGGACATTGTCAAAGATGGCCAAGTAGAGCGTCACCGTCCTTTCATCAGCCCCTGCAACCCCACAATAGCAGTGCTGGTGACGTCAAAATCCGAGAGCGCATAAATATCATGAGATGCTAGAGAGTAATAAGGGTTCCGTACTTCCTGGGACGGCCTTGCCTCGCGGGGCGGCGAAGGCCTGGACGCAGTTGTGCTGGATGAGGACGAGGAGGGCGTTCTTCACCTGCCCTGGCGATAGCTTGACGCGGCGGACGACCTCCGGCAGCGAAAGCGGGCCGTGGCTCAGGAGGCAGCGAACCACCTTCTGCGAGAAGGGAATCGGGCGGTCGGGCGTTAGGTCATGGCATTCGCGCGGCGCGCGCTCGCCAATGGCGGAAGGGGAGGGGGCGGGAGGCTTACCGATACGATGGGCCCGAAGTGGTCCGATATGATGCTGACGGCGAGGAGGATGCCGTGCTGCGACACCATGGTCGCTCGCCGGCGGCCGCGAGGAGGCGCTCCGAGGTTTTGGGTGCGAGCTGCGGGGGTGGGCTCGCCGCCGCGCCTAAACCCTCGTGGAGGGGAGGGAATCGATGGGATGGACGGTCAGGATCGCAAGCGGGTTAGTCTACCGGTGATTAAATACAGGATCGTCCCAAAATAACACGCTGATTAGTTTGTAGACTAGCTTGTGGGCCTAGGATTCACATGAAATTGCCTTGAACACTGAACAGTGGCGGCCTGGC
Organism: Eragrostis tef; assembly: GCA_000970635.1. Taxonomy (NCBI): domain Eukaryota; kingdom Viridiplantae; phylum Streptophyta; class Magnoliopsida; order Poales; family Poaceae; genus Eragrostis; species Eragrostis tef. The sequence goes on along the minus strand of LAPY01000136.1, from coordinate 68,414 downwards.
GG
>LAPY01000136.1:27891-47894 GCA_000970635.1 Eragrostis tef | reverse complement strand
AAGGGAGGGAGGCGGAGAGGGAGGAGAGCGAGAAGAGCGGGGAGGTGGCGGTGGTGGCCATGGCTGCGGAGCGCACGAGTTCGAGCTGCTGCTGCTCGTGCCGGCTGTGTTATCTTATCCGGGTCCGGGCCGACTAGCAGTGCGCTTCGGGCGGGCCACGGGGGACTGGCTCCAACATCGAAGGCGGATAGGCCTTTACGCCATCAACTCAGCAATACAGTCCGGCTTCGAAGCCCGCTTCTCCACGAGTAAATTAAAATGGTTTCAAAACATTTTGATTCGATGTTTAATAAAACATAAAGTATTTATTTTTTATTTCGATGTAACCTGACTTACATCAGCGATAAAAATTCTTGACATTATTAATTTATTTGATTGTCGTTTACATAAAGTCAGGTTGTTACATAAATCGTTGCCTATTTTTATATTTTCTGCTCTTAGAATATTCAGTACGCGGTTTCTGCACCGAACGAGCCAGACTTATCAACAAAAAAGATAACGAAGAGCATACAATGAGTAATAATGGTTAACCAGTGCCTCCTGCCTAAATGACCAATAATGAACACCTTTTCATGATTGCATGACACTCTTAACAATTTATAGACGTACGTGAGGAGGACATGGCTACAATTTGAAAACGAGGCAGAACATCCAATAATCAATAACGCGTTAACAATACTGCCTCAATGACCAATAATGCGGCTACAGTGCAACATTGTCTCACTGCATGCTTTGTCTCTCATGCTCGAATACATGCATGTATGCAACTCTGTCTTAATAAAATCATGTCCCTACTGTCTCAATACATGCATGCATGTCTGTCTCAATTAAATCATGTCCCCACATGCACCAGTCAGAGCATACAAGGCATAGAATCCAACGAGCAACAATGCGACAAGCAAAGGTGACTGAAAAATACCACGTAAAGCATCCAATGTGCTACCACAACGAGAAGAGCATTGAATGTAACTGTTTCAGCTATAAAGGTAACGTGTTTGGCTCACAAATACATCACAAAGAAACGCCACGTCATGCAAAATAAACTAATCAAGAAATATGGGAGTTGAAGTGTCTCCGTGGAGTCATCGTCCACTATGCAAGTGCGGTTATCATGCGAAGATTGAAACATCCACAAAGAAGGCTACGTGTGGCTGAGTAGTCCTGGGACTTGGGCCGAGCCAAATGCGGCCATGACACGAATGTTTGGCCGGCCCGTGGCCCGGCCTGGCCCAAAGGAGTTTCGTGCCGTGTTTTTGGCATATCAGGCGGCACGACACGACACTGCTCCTGACCCGATTGTGGTCTGGCGGCCCAGATTTGACCCGATAGTGTGTTCTTGTCAAGTTCTTTAGCCAACGTTTTTTTATTTTGATTCATATTTCAAAATATAAACTTGTATAGATTTCGCATATGTGATCCAAATTTGATGATTCTTTTTTCTACGATCTTTAAAAAATCATCTCTATCAAGTGAAATGTCTGTATACAAACTTCTATAGTTCAATTTTCTGGTGATAAGTCAACTTATTAATGGTCATTATTTAACATTTTCTTCATCACTTTGTAGATCTTCAAAAAATATGATTTTTAAGTCATGTTTTGTGTGGATGTACAATTTATACATCTCTACACAAAGGAATTTTGTATAAATTTTTTGAAGCACTTATGTAAGTTTGAATTGCTCCTCGTTTGTGCTTCGTGCTGTTTTGTGTCCCGACTTGGACCCTGACTTCCATCCACCGACTTCCATCCAGATAATGCAATAAGGTCGGATTTCATTTCCTTACCCTATCTCGTGTCAAAACTAGTCGACTTCCCTCTTCACTTAAATCACAGACAACAAAACAATTTGGCCGGGCGAGTGGGCTATGGTCCGTACTAGAGTCTCTGGCGTGGAACCTTCGACACCTTCCTGTCCACGTTGGACAACGCCCCGCGCCAGGGAGCCTGACGCGTTTCCAGCCACCTACAACACCACTTATGTTGGCGCGGGTAGCGTGGGTCAAATCTGAAAATAGTTTCTCTGGTAGTTCAGATCTAAAAATAGTTTAAAAAAAGGTTAAAATATGCAAAAAGCCCGACGTTGGGTGCTTGTGTGACGAGTCTATGAGAGTTGTCAAAGAAATATAATCACAATATGTAAGTGTTGTCGAAGGATTTACTCTAATATCAATGATGCTATTGAAGATATAACAACCATCCAATTATTGGGATGTTTATGTTTCAATATTATCCCTATTACTATAAATAAGTATTAAACAATATGGTATACCTCAAATAATTGAATTATGTAAAACTTCTTATTTTTTTTGTTATAGCATACCACCAATAAATTTTACAAAGTTTTCACAAATTGATATGGATTAGCATACATTAAATTTATATAGACATTCCATAGCAGTGGCGATGTCGAGAGCCTAATTTGTGGGCCACACCCGACCGATGTCGAAATTTTTTTGAAGCCCACTGCGGTTCAAACGCCGATGCCCAACTCCGTGGGTCCCTTTCATCAGGGCATCTCGGTTCTCTTCCTCCTGTTCCCGCAACACCTCACCATGGCCAATCTCTCCAGCCTCAAATCGAGACCTCCCCTCCCATATCAATCCCTCTTCCTTGCAAATTCCAAACCAATCTCTTCTCCTCCCAAATCGATCAGTCCTCCTCCTAAATGGATCTCTCCAGCTCCAAATCGATCTCTAGATTGAATTTTGCTCGTGGCTGGCCTTCATAGCTTGGAGCTCAAATCCAAAGAGGCAACAAGGGCTCGCGACAAAGAGCGCCGCCGCTGCCAGCCATGTGTGCTCGCGCCACTTGACGAGGGCCGGCTGGTCCAGGCAGGCTCGCGGCGTAGCTTGGTGGCCACATCGCCAAGGGGCTCATGTTGTGGCCACCACTCAAGGAATCAACGACGCGCTAACGCCACTGAGGCGGGTGAAGGGTGGTGTCCGTCTCTAATGCCACGACGCTGTCAGCTACTCTCGTTCTCGGTGACCGTGCCGTCACGCGCAAAGCCTCGCTTGGTGCCGTCGCACGCGAGGCCTAGCTTCGCCTTGTTTATTTTTTTTTAATTTCTGAGCATATAGACTTGTACATGATCTGCAAGCTGAGAAATTCATTTTTTTAGCACCGCCCGCAGTGGACAACATCGGTGCTGAAATAAGAGAGAGTGTGTTTTATCATCGGTTTACCCCACCATTGTGGCTAGTCTAATAAGAACAAAAACTCCTAACCAATTGTAACAATATCACCATTCAATCAAACGAGCTGCAATGCTATTAGTGAAGAAAAATAGGAGATTTTACAAGAACAACACATACCATAACATCGTTAGCATAGTGTAACATAGCATGAGAAACCTAGATCTGAACAGTAAAGGCCTGTTTGGAATGAGGCCACAACCGCACGACACATATGCATTAACCACACTTTGTGGTGCCATTTATTCACGCCACATCCGTCACACTTTTTTGCTCTGTTTTGCTAGGTAACTACTACTTTTAGATGGCAACAAAGCAGTGGCAAACAGAGTGTAACAACCCGTCACTTTTGGGTGGGTCCCCATACCTTGCAACTCTATAGGATCTCAAGACTTCTCTCGCAGACCAACCTAAGTTTTTTTTTGCACATTTTGTCCTCACTCGAGTGCATCCGAAAAGAACTTTCTGGTCGGTCACTCATTCCGAAATTGCTTAATGTCAAACATGCTTAACCTCGGAGTTCTTTTGAGAGAAAGAAGCTTTTAAAAAAAATCACAACTTGTTGATATGAGTATTTTATCAATTCTATTAAGCCTTGCGCCAAGATGTTACACAGAGGCTGGCAACCAAACGTACCCTAAGTACATAGAGTCACACGTGAACAACTAAAGACTGAAGTGGAGGCAAGCAATAAGAAACATAAATTTTTACTTACAAGTTACTTGGCTCATGGCTTCCTCATGTGGTTAATTAGTAGTACAAATTAATACACACATTGAAACGTGGTTTCATGACGGCCGCAATCATCAATCATCGCCAACCGTCACAAATTAAAGGCATGTCATGAGACGTGGTCGCGTCAGGTTTTGTTACTTTTTAGGCCGCGTGATTTTTCTCTGCTAAATCTTGACCCAAAATGCACGACCACTGGGAGCTTTTTTATTGGTTGAATTGTCTGTCTTTTTTGGGGTGATTGAGAAGCCAAATCTTATGTGTCCCATATTGCATCTAATAACAATTAATTTAGTATATTGTCTACGTCAAATTTAATTTTAACTGCTGCACTTATATCACCAAACTTTTTAAATTGTGGTATTTTAGTATGCTTCATATTTGTGAAAAAACTTGAAATTATGTCTATTACTAATAAATAATATGTTTTATCCTCAATATACTAATTATATCTATTGCTTGTAACAATCTATCTGGTTAAAAACGATCATAAATTATCTATAAATTCATTTGTGCCATTGTTTCTTGCAATGGATGCAAAGTCAAACAATAAATGAAAAAGATAAAGGTAAACAACACTTTTGGATTAAAAAATAAGGATAAACTTGTATAACCTAGAAAAAAACGAGCATAAAATCATAATTGAAGTTAGGAACAGGTGTGTACGAAAATTGTTCCTTTCAAAAAACAAGACAAAACTCTTTAAATTTGAAAACAGAGAAGGACACGCGCGCAAATGTCTCATTCTTCTCCGTGCTGTCCACACTGCACACAGCCACGCTCGCGAGTCGCGAGTCGCGGGGTTCCCTTCTCCAACTGTTCCGAAAGCTACCTGTTTTGGCCGACACACTGTCGATCCCAAAACACACCATCCGTCCAGCTCGCGCTCAACGCGTGTTCGTCGCAACTGTGGTCCCGCTCACCGTTATAGTAGTCGCCACATGATTACGGAGTACGGACGGCATGCGCGCGAACGTGGTGGCCTGCTAAGGTGGACACGATCGCGTCGGCACTATTTAATCCCGCTCCAGCTTGCCACCTGCTTTCCACTTCTCTGGTAAACTAATCCGAAGCGAGAGAAACCATTTGGGGCCTGTGATTGCAGATCTCCCTTCCTCTTGCGTAGAGTCGAAGCGCGCTGTGCGTCTCTGTCGAGGGAAGCGATGAGTGAGGCGGAGGCACCTCTCATCACGGAGGTGGAGGGGGAGGAGGCCCGCGGGTCCGCGTCCGCCGGTTGGAGCCGCTCCGGCGGCGGTGGGCGGAGCGGGAAGCGGTACCACGGTCGAGCCGACGCGCTCGCCTACGGCGACCGGTACCAGAAGGCTGCCGCCCTCGTCGACCTGGTCGGTTCCCGCTCTCGCTGCTTTTGCTCTGTCTCTCTTACCGCTCTGCTTCGCTAAAAATGCGGAGAGCTGGGCCGCGCCCCGGGAATTCAGGTGTTCTAGTGCCTGAATTGCCCGCGCGCTGGCCGTAGTTGGTCTCGGTCACCAGTGGGTAGTACAGTGTGGTGTGGTAGTGGATAAGTGGAGCTCGTGTGTTCGACAAATTGCCTGTTAGTTCTTCATGCTTACGTGTCGTAACGCTGTGCTCCTTGATGTGGCTAACTGGCTACCTAAAGTTGTCTGGAGTTTATGCTCTGTTTAAACTTCAGATTACAGAGTGATGAAATGAAACTGAGTTGCTGTTTCGTGTGAGTTTCAACGGATCAGGGTGTTAGATCATATGGGCATATGTCGGTGCTGATTTTTCTGCACTTGGAGCAATGTTTACTTGCCAGTGCTGGTGGAGTTGACTGTTGGCCATTTTTAGTGAGTGGTTTCCATAGGTTACATCCTTGTTTGGAGACGCCAGGAAACTGTGCTATGCTATAGGAGCTGGGGTTGTTGTGATGTTGTATTTCAGAGATTAGTCTTAAAAAAAATATTAATACTCATCCAGCGATCTAGCTTACGTGAAATTTCGCTAGGTTACCATGCCATTTCATTTTTTAAGTTCTGACCAGAACCAGAAAATATTATAATTCGTGAGAGCTCTGTACTATGCAGAGGTGAAGCATGCTTTTCCATTTAAGAAATGATGAATACATGCTGAAGCTTATTTGGCACTCTCAAGGTCTTATTCTTATTTTGAGATCTCAGTATAATTTATTGACAGGCAGAAGATGGTGTTGGTATCCCTGAGGATGTCTTGAATGACACAAGGTTTGAACGGGCCATGAGGTTTTATTTCGTGTACCTCCGACTGGATTGGCTGTGGTCACTTAACCTGTTTGCTTTGATTCTACTGAATTTTCTCGAGGTCAGTTCCCAGAAGCTGAGGCTCTCCATTTGTTGTATTGTATAGGCTCTTGGTTCAAGAATGATCTTATGTTACTCTTCAACGAAACTAGGCATCCGAAGTGCATCGAGTTTTCTTTGACCAAAGAATGATAGATGAGATCTGATCGCCTGTTACAGCAATGACATTGAGATATTTCGTTTGCATTTTTCAGAAGCCTCTCTGGTGCCGAAATTATGCATCACATGCTTGTGATCAAAGGGATCTTTACTTTCTCGGACAGTTGCCATATTTGAGCCAAACAGAGACACTCATATATGAGGTAAGTCTTCCTTGGCATCAATAGTGTTTCTGACCTCTTGCAAGGACTTAATACACGAAGCTTAATACATCATGGTTACTAATGGAGTATCTGAAAACCGAGAAACGAAAACATTATCCAATTTCTTCGAACTGGAGATGTCATAATATGAAAATGCACATGTCTTGATGGAAGAATATTTTCTGATTCATAAGTTATGTGAAAACCAGTGCATGATTTATTGATGTCAACATCCTCTGTTTGAACCTCAGGGGCTTACATTTGTCATTCTTGTATTGGATATCTTCTACCCACTTTCTTACGAAGGCTTAAATATTTTCTGGAAGAGCTCCATCAATAAATTAAAGGTGATATGTGTTTTTCAAATACATTTTGTTTTCAACAATTATCCGGGGCTTGAACTGTAAGTAATGCATAGTTGTGGTCTTCAAATAGTATAAGTACGTTCTATAAACGTAGTATCTTCCCTCCAGTAAAACATCAACATCACTTTGGAATGCGCGCAGCCAAATATTTTTAACATTGGGTGTTAGTTGATGTTTCAATGGAATCAAATGGTTTGTGTGAAAATCTATCTTAAACACTATTTCCATCGTATTATTTTGTACGGAATGTATATTTATTCTAAGATATAAATTGGTTGCTAAAATTGTGTTGTGGAGATCATGCTGATGTCAACATGAAGAATTCTTTAATGGAGTAGATGTAGGTGACTAGGCACAATAAATAGAAGCCAGTAGAGTAGAGATAAGAGAACTTAACATTTGATAGGAATTGAAAATTTTAAAACAGCTTCTAATTCAACAGTTAAAGTAGCTTGTAGACACTGCGATATAGTTATACATGACTATGAACAAAAATAGCGACAGTTTTTTGCTTTTCATCAGTCTAAGTTCGAAGAGAAATGGCGCAAAATTCTCTGGCTTGCGTGCCACTACACTGTTTGACATAATAGAAAGGGACAACAGCGTTTTGACCACAATTTTGAACCCTAATTGTGAAACAACCATCGATTTTCAGATTTTGCAAAATCACCATAAATCGCTTTCAGATTTTGCAAGATCACCACAGATTTTTTGAAAATCTATGGTAAGATCACCATAGCCTTTTGAAAATCTGTGGTAAAATCGCAAAATCTGAAAATCGATGGTTGTTTCATAATTGGACTTCAAAAGTGTGCTTGATATGCAATTGCCCTTTAATAGAAACTGTCACTGGAAAAAAAAAATCCTTGATTTTGTGCTCATAACCTCTTAAAGGATGTGTTGGTACAGCCAGCTAAAGTGTTTATTTTTGTGTGTGGTGAGATGAATTACTTATATTCAGTCAGTAGCGTACTAACTTTGCACAGATATAGTTTCCTTTTGAGTTTTGCATTTTAGATGCCTATAGCTTCAAGCTAATTTCCCCCTATGTTACTGACGTTGGGTTTTGGTATTGGTATGTGTTTTTGTTGTTGTTGCTGTAATTGGTCCGTGGTTCTACTTTTCATTGCAGGTTTTTCTTCTCTTCGTGTTGGCATGTGACATACTGGTATTTATATTTAGTCCTGGACCTTTCAGAGTAGCCCCATACATCCGCGTTGCATTTTTAGTCATGACTATCAGGTGTGTACTTTGTCTGCCCAAACTGATGCCAGTTACCATAATGAATATTGTAGGATGACTCCAACTGAATCTGTTTAGAACTAACTGTGGGATAGGATGGCCCAGAAGAGTGTGTACTGTTAGAAGCAAGGAAATGCGATGCATGCACGTGGCTTATTTGTTGTTAGTTAATGATTATGTATCAGATAGATTGATGAAATGTCCCTTTTTCTGCCATAGGGAACTGCGAATGTGTGCCGTTACACTGGTCGGTATGGTTGGGACATACCTTAACGTTTTGGTAAGTTTTGTTTGTTATGCTACCTGAACCGTCACAATCTATAAGTGCCGTTACACTAGTTGGCATTGTTGGGACTTGCCTTAATGTTTTGGTAAGGTTTGTTTGTTATGCCACTTGAGCCGTCATAATTCTATAAGTAGCAAGTTCGCTTCAAGTAACCATGATTTCTCCTATGCCTACAAAATACAACTCACAAATATCAATAATTAATTATAGTTCAATAGTATGCAGTAAAAGTTACATCCTGGAGTAGCTTCTGAAAGTTTGGGTTGCTTACCATCCGGTTGGTGGGTGATTAGCTAAGTAACCTTTTTTCTTCTTATTAGAAAGTAAGAGAGAACATGGTGACATAACTAAAGAACGTTCTTACCATGACTCCTGGACATCTAGAAGCAAATTTTAAATCACCTGGAGTACAAAAAATCCCATGCATAGCATGCTTCCATCAATTAATGTTTAATTTTCTATTATTAAGTTAATTATAGGGCAGACATATGGTTGAGCAGATTACCATCTTGATTGTCAATTAAGTGCAGATGCTGATATCATCATCCAAAATAAAAAAACTTTGAATAATCTGTATCCAAAAAATTGTTTTTACTTTCAAACTGGAAATGGTTATTGTACTGCCTGTACTACAAACTACTGAAGGCTTATAGGCCTATACCTGGTTTTTTTCCCCTGAGAATGACATAACACCTGTCCAGCATTTGAACTAACCAACGTCATATAAAAAAGAATGGAGGGAGTAGTCTAGAAAACACGGTGATACTTCAATTTCACATATGTTTGCTTGTAGTCTTTGTGTTTCTCTATGCTGATAGCGTCAGCTCTTCCATAATCAATCTTGCAATTAACATGCACTAGTTCTGTACGTCGTCATGTTGAGATTCTTGTTTGCATTAGGGCAATGTGTACATGATCTTTTCAATTTCATCATGTAATTTTGTCGTATGAATTGTCTAGGCTCTTTCTCTGTTGTTCCTATTGTTTGCAAGCTGGCTAGCTTATGTAATATTTGAGGACACACCCCAAGGAAAGACTATTTTTTCATCGTATGGTGCAACATTATACCAGATGTTTGTCCTTTTCACCACATCCAATAATCCTGATGTATGGATCCCTGCTTACAAGTAAGTGGACATCACTATTCTAAGCATTTATGCAAATCCCTTCTTGTGAACTCATATACGCTTACACGTGTTCGAGCAGGAGCTCCCGTTGGTACTCCCTGTTTATTGTTATATATGTGCTGTTAGGAGTTTACTTCCTAACAAACTTAATTCTTGCCGTCATTTATGACAGCTTTAAAGAGCAGGTAAATTCCTTCTCTAATTCTCTTGATTATTAGTGGTTAATATTTCTATTTCTGGTATGTTGTTGGTATGTCAAAAAGTAATTTGAATGAGTACATGGCATGATTTTTGTGATGCAGCTAGCAAAACAAATTGCTCTGATGGACTCTATAAGGAAAAGTATTTTACAGAAGGCTTTTGATATCATCGATACAACCGTGAGTGCTTTATCTCTTGGACACCTCTGTATTACAGTATTTCACTTAGCATTAATACCCAGTTACTTTTACTATTTTGCTGTTGATCTTGCTTTCTTGCCCTTTTATGTGAATCAGGGCCAGGGCTATCTCAACAAGGAACAATGTCTATCGTTACTTGATGAGCTAAACAAATACAGGTAAGCAAAGTGTCTCCTGTTACTATCTGGGACATTACTATGTGTCAACCCATCATCTTACATTATATTATCTATTGCTATAGTGAAATGTCCTGTTCAAATGCAAAAAATTTTTGTTTGTCAGTAATGATATTGCTTATCATTGTATTGTAATTTGATTTGGCACTTCAATTGTTTCAGTGTGCCAAATATAACAATGTGGTTGTATATTCTTCCTTTTCTTTGATTAATGAATGTTGTAGGGTTCTCATGTTATCTTAGCATACACAATTCAAATTTTCCATGTTGACATTTGGAACTTACCTCAGTTATTTTGTAGAGATTTTCTCATTAGGCAGCTAGAAAATTGCAGTAGTAAACACATCATGTTGCGCTGTGGTCTTTTCAGTTTTGCACTTGATAACATAGTATGGAACCAATAAGTCGGATATTGAGGTTCCATTAGGAAGCATCAAATTCCTACTAGTTTCTAGATCGGTGTGGCATTATGGGTCATGTTTTGATACTTCTTTGTAGGTCATTGCCCAAGACTTCAAAGGAAGATTTTGAATTAATATTTTCTGAGCTTGATCAGAGTGGTGATTTCAAGGTATTCCCCACTAACCTTGAAAAAATAATATAAAATGTAACTTTATTGATGCTATCTCTTTTCGAAACTTTGGTGCTTCTTCTAGATGTCGAAAGCCTTATTGGACATTTTTTTCCAAAAAAAAAAACAGTGAATGTTCAAAATGTCGTCTAGAACTGGAAATGTTACATTGAGTTCCAAAAATGTTGTGGTTTGCTTATTTAACTTTTTTTTCCCTAACATTAAGAAATCAGAATTTTACTGGGTATATTAGCTTCACGGTGAAGAAAAAGTAGGGCTTGGGGAGTGCATTGTTTGGTGGAACTGGTGCCAATGTGTAACTTCTTTTGCCCCATCTTACTGTGTTTAAGAGTTGGTGTGTAAATCTGAATTTGAGATTTGCGGTTGTGCTTCCTGACATAGTTACATTTATATGTTTCTAGACAGTACTTTCAAAATGCTCCAAAAAAATACTGCCATCTATCACTTCTAACATTTTTTTTTAAAGTTAACAAAGACTCCTTCTGCCCTGAAGTCTGAGTTAATCATGCCAGTGTTCGTGCTTCTAATTTGTATCACCTTGTACAGGTTACCCCTGAAGAATTTGATGACCTATGCAATACCATTGGAATAAAATTCCAGAAAGAACCACCAGTATGTTGACTTCTTGATATGCTCATAATTGTATACTTTTTCTTTCGAAAGTTTCAAGGTCAAACAGAATTTAGATTACTATTTTTGTTGTTATACACAAAAGCTATATTACTGTGAAAACTTTTTTATGATACATCATTGTGGCGCACATTTTTGTGACAAAAGGTTCTTACATGTCTCATGACCAGTACAAATACTCGCAATGTAGGAAGTAGAGCTGCTATTCGCCTATTTCCTATTTCTATACCAAAATGGAGAATCGCAAATTTGAAAGTGCATTGATTTGCATTGATACACTGTTCCTCTACTGAAAATAACACTTTGAACTTGTGGCAGTTTACATTTTGGGAGAGCATAAAAGTAATAATCAAAGTTCAAAAAATATGTTACCACTGTATGAATGCTTTGTTAGTAGTAGCACTTTAAACAGTTTACTGTTGGGACCAACATTTTGACTTGTTTCACTTAATGCTGTACGTTTTTGCAGCCTTCTTACCTGGAGAAGTACCCATCTTTCTACCATTCACCACAATGTGAAAGGTTGAAATCCTTTGTGCGGAGTCGCCAGTTTGAGTACATTATTGTCTTTGTTCTTCTGGTGAATTTCATCGCTGTCATTATTGAAACAACGGTATGGCATTGGCAGCATTCTTTCTTAGTTTACTACTATTGGCTGGACAGGATTACGACTTGACCAATAAATATGATTTATAGATATATAACTTTCATGCTTCTGGGAGATCCGATGTATCGATCCTTAGAATCTATGCAGCAAAATCTTGAATTATAAGTGTTTGTATTTACTAATAAAGATACATAATGCTTTGTATTAGGTGGAAAGTAGACTGACATGATGCATCACTTGTTTGTGTTCGAATGATAATTATGTGGGCCTGGAACAAGGAATTTCTATTGGTCAAATTTAGGGCCTGCGGTCTCTGAAGTGAAGTGATTCTGTGGCTCAAACTGATTCATTATTCTCTAGGAGTAGTTCAATTCAGAGAATCACTTAAGAATCAGGAGAACCTACCTTTTTCAGCTTCCAGCCCCTTAGCTGATGTCAGAGAATCATTTTTCCTAAAAACCAAAGTTTGGTACACCTTCATAGATTCTTTCTGAGAATCAGCTCTGTGAAGCTGAACCAAACAGGTCCTTATACTCGTAATGAGATAAGATGACAATTCTCAATTATATACATTAGTGATAGTATTGGTTGTTTAGTGATAGTGTTAGAGTGAACGCTACCAGATGAACCCAAAAGCTTAAGCCAATGGAAGAAGGTAGGCGATTCACTTATGCACTTTAACACCCCCACTCACGTGCAGCCAGAGATGAAGGTGCAAACATGGAAATAAAGGGATGGAGGCACAAATAAAGCCTCTACCAAGATTTGAACTCTAGATCTCTGGCTCTGATACATGTTATGAATAGCACTTGTATTCATAATGGGGGCAATAGGCCCAAATATATACATGTACTGGTGTAGGAAAATATGCACAAAACCCCTTATACAATGGGAAAACTACAAGAATACATATACATCTAACAGATTCGACCACTGCGAAGCGCGTCTGTTCGATCCAGGCGCCACGGCGACGTCCAGCCGTGACGGCGGCCGTAGAGGAGGCCGCAAAACCGGCTGGATGAGAGGCCGCGACAGTGGCCAAGAACAACGAGGCCGCCCACGGGAGATAAGTACAATATATGCACAGTGCACATCTTTTCTATGTGGTGGCTACCACTCCCATCATGGCCTCGTGGGTTCATAGTTTTTGGTCATGATCTGGGCACTCGCAGGAGAATTCACGTGAAACGAAAATGCATGAAATGTACATTTTGTGTTGTACTCCCTCCATTCCTTTTTTTTGTTGTCGTTTCAGACAGCATGAATGAACTAGGAATGAACTACAAAATCTTGTCTGAACGACAACTAAAAAAGAATGGAGGGAGTATACACTCACGACATTTCTTCCAGCTTGAGTTTGACAACGCTACCAGAAATTCAGTTGTCATGTTTTTATAAGAGTTCACTGCTATACATATTCCTTTACCAGCAAACTAAGTGAAGAACATGGTGAAATGAGCAACCTAGTTGCTTTTATTTAGTTGAAAGCCATGGTTGTTTGAACTCTCATTTTTGTTGAAAAATGAAGTATATATTAGATAAGTTGCTGCCCTTCTTTTACAACTACGAATTGAAATGGATGGATTTGCAACAAACCATAATTTATCTCTTGACTGTTGTTTGCAGCTAGATATAGAAAACAGCTCCTCCCAGAAAGTGTGGCAAGAAGTTGAGTTTGTCTTTGGTAAGTATATTGTGCCGAGCATGTCCTCAGCTGTGAGGTTAAAAGAGTACAGAAATTATGCATTATGAACTTTGTAATGACGTATTCTCTTGAGTATTGACTTTATTCTTAAAACGAATCCTTGTTTGTTGTTTATGTTACAATGCTACTTAGTGTTATCAAAAGAGTAAATTGCCATACAGTTGTGTGCTGTGGTGAAATATGAGTCAACACAATGATCTGTAAAATATGAAATGACAGAACACGCTCAAAACTCATATTTGAATTATGTTAAATGAATAAAAACTTAATCATTCATAAATATGGTCACAGAAGATGAACAGGTTCTGATGCACCTATTGCTTCTAACAAAAGTATCTAGGGTTGTTAATACCTTTAGTGCCAAGAACACCCCAATATTGGCCTTGGTTGGCTTGTTACAGTTTCTATTTATTGGCCTATATTAGTTTCTTAAGTTTTTGTGACCATGCCTTCACAATCTCCCTTTGGTACATATGGTGCATGCCTGTCGCGAACAGAACTAGATCAGCCCTGAACCCAAGCGGCGCGACCTCGCCGGCGGCGTCGGTCGCACTACAGGGGCAGGGGTTAGAGAGCTACTAGGAACTCTTGATATATTTCTTGCTTTCTTTCAATAACCATGACGTCCAGTATATATGGAGCCGGCAGTTTACATTGTAGTTGACTTAGGACTCTTAACTCTAATTCGACTTGGACTCTTTCTTTCTATCTTAAGAAGTACAATCTCCTAAATAACCGACTAGCCTTGTCTATCTTGGACTCTCTGCTAACTCTCCACATGACAATGCCAACACATGGACACCGCTCTTCTCTCTGCAATGTGGGTGCACAGAATTTGCAGTGTTGTTTTGTCTGTCCATGGACTAGTGTGACTGCTAGCATGTCCTGAAAATGGGTTTATCAGTGCTTGCGGGTGTGACTTTCCTTGCTTTGATGATCAGTTTGTGATTGTTTTTTTTTTGACAGTGTTGTAGATTTTTTGAATTGCACTGTTTCCGAATCTTAAGCACCACCATGATAAATCAGTTGCAAAATACACTTTTTCTTTAATTTCATACAAACAATATCATAAGATGAAAGGACCTGACCAGCTATTTCTCGACTGGTTGACGGTTCTGTTTAGTGAAATAACTACTGCACTACTAGTGTTACCACCACACAAACTGCATGTTCTTTCTTCCTTCTTTGTCACCCCTTTCTTGCCGTTTGCACCCAAATGAGAGTTTTACATGTTTCTTTGTCATCTTTAATGTTAATATAAATGCTACACTGCAGGATGGATCTATGTTGTGGAGATGGCACTAAAAATATTTTCACTAGGATTCGGCGCTTACTGGATGGAAGGTCAAAACAAGTTCGATTTTGTGATTACCTGGATTATATGTAAGTATGTTAGTTGGGAACTTTGCATTCCATGTCCTGTAGTTCTCACTGTAACCAGTTAATGGATACTAGCTATACGGCTTGAATAATTTGTTCTTGAGAAAAAAAATGTGTTGATACTAGCTATACAGCTAAATTGTTGTAGTTTCTAACTTGATAACATCCTTTTCTATGTAGTTATTGGAGAGACTCTGACATTTGCCTTCCCCTCGAAGCTTTCTTTTCTTTCAAATGGAGAATGGTAACGTCAAGTTTGGATGCATGAATTAACAAATTTATGTATATTCGTTGCAACATATTATTCTTATAATCATGATCTCTTTCAAAATTTCTGACAGTTTTTTGTTGTTTATTGCTGTGACAATTCTCTATCACACACGTGACACACTTCCCTTTGATTTTTCCTAACAGGATTCGGTATCTTCTGCTTGGAAGGATGTTGCGTTTGACAAGAATTTTATTGCAAGTTCAACGTTTCAGAGCATTTGTTGCAACATTCTTTACTCTGATGTCTAGCTTGTTGCCATACTTAGGGATTGTATTTTGCACACTTTGTGTATATTGCTCCATTGGTTTGCAGGTCTGAATAAACTTCTGCTTTCCCATGTTAAGTTTTATGCATAAATTAATTCTCTCAAAAACTTAATATTAATAAGAGTACTTACACACGTTAGGATTTTGAGTGTCTACCGCATGAAAAAGACTGCTATCAACTGTCTCAGTTTGTTTAGTTGAACACATGTCTCCTACATACAGCAACCTCTAGTTTTAGCCAGATATCTTTTGTTCTCGCAACGCTTTGTGCTTCAGCTTTTCCTCATCTGAGCTGCATGCTTTTACTGTTGAAATATCTTAACCTAATTTTACATGTGTTTTATAAGATGGTAGATCAAGCTCTTTTGTTTTTCTTTTTGCAGGTTTTTGGGGGCATTGTGTATGCAGGAAACCCCAAATTGGAAGAAACCGATCTCTTTAGTAACGAGTATCCTTTTTTCTCTTGTTGTCCACACACTTATGCAGCTTATCATGACTTTAATAAATTCTCAACCGTGCAATCCAAATGCAGTTTGCCTATCATTCCCAACAATTGTGTCCCTTGACATATTCAGTTATGTGCTTTTTAACTTCAATGACTATCCAAGTGGTATGGTTACTCTGTTCAATTTGTTAGTGATGGGCAATTGGCAAATATGGATGGAGGTAAGATTATTGCAAGCACCCTTAACCTGCAATCTGCTTTATTTGCCCTTTATAATTTTAAGGGTGTCCAGTTGCTTATGTTTTTTTTTCTATTATTGTGTTCACTCGACTTTTTGAAATCTAAGAAATGAATACTTAAAATGTCCAGTTACTTATGTTTTTTCTTTTATTATGCCCAGTTGCTTATGTTCTTCTTTTATTATGTTCACTCGACCTTTCAAAATCTAAGAAATGAACTTGATATATTTAAAGTTTGTGGCCCTAAATCTGTTAAAGGATGGATGGGAAAGAGCATCATTTGTCCCTATATTTTTTTGCTCGTGTTTTTGAGGAATTATTGTATTTTGTAACATATTTTTTCTTTACCTTACCCATTCTTTCAGAGCTACTTACACCTGACTGGAACTTCATGGAGCCTAATTTATTTTGTCAGCTTTTATCTTATTTCAGTAATGCTGCTGCTTAATCTGGTAAGATATTGATATTTTCCCCATCATCAGGGACATGCATGATATAAAATTTCTGAATTTCCACAACAAAAAGTTTATTGATAGATGGATACTTCCAAGTATTATTTTATTTTGTATTATTAGATACTTTTTTGCCAAATGATATAGCATGGAGCAGCTCTCTTAAATAAACTGCATATTTCCTTTCCAGATTGTGGCATTTGTGTTGGAGGCATTTTTTGCTGAGATGGAACTGGAGAAAGCTGGAGAAGCTTCTATGAAGGTTAGATTATTATTATTATTATTATTATTATTATTATTTGCGAATGAAAGAGGATTGCACTAAAATCTGAAGAAGTACAGACCCCTTAAAACACAAAGGAAACATCTGAAACAATACCAAAACCAGCGTTAAGTCAGTAACTTACTCTGGCATTGCTGCCTTGCTGCTGGTACCTTATTTGCTAAAGGGGGAATATCCAGTTTTTTTTTTAAAGAAACTCCATATCTAGCGTTGACTTTTACACTGTCCTTTGACTACTATGGTGTACAATTTCACTATATTGGTAGGAGAAATTACAAAATCGTATTCACGTTTCCGCAAGTGTTAGGGCACGAACACTTGTATGGATCATAACATATAATGTTTCGAGGATTGCAGGATCTTACTCCCGAAGGAAGAAACAAGCGGCGGTCTATGCGGTAATCCACTGATATTATTGGCTTTCATCTTATAGCTTTTTGTTGCAGTCTTGTACTTAACTCATTGCCGTTGACATGTAGTGTGAAGACAAAGGGTACGATGGTTGATATTCTTCTGCACCATATGTTGAGCAATGAACTTGATGGATCTCAGAACCAGGAGTAATAGCTTATATGGTGGTACTATCCTGCTTCTTTCATTAATGTCCATCACAATTTCGTTGAATTTTGTTTATTCAAGAAGGGTGTAATGAGTTGTTCCATATAAAAATTGCGAGAAATGTTGGTGAATAGTGCTGAAATGAACCAAACCTTGTCACATCTTACAAGGATCAAGATAGATCTCAACTGGCGGTATACACACTTGTATAGAAATTAGAAAAGGATGGTACGGATACTGGCTGATGTTTATTTATCTGCTATTTTGCAGTCGATATACATAAATCACGTCCGTATATGTAGAGGCCTTTCTTATGCCTGGTGCTTTTTTATTTGCTATTTCAGTCGTTATGTATAAACCACATTTGCTCGTAAATATAAAAACATTTATGATTTCTCACATTAATATATACTCTCTCCGTTCTTTTTTATATGACACCGTTGACTTTTTCGTTGAACTTTGACTAACAATATATATTTAAATAATTACTTTTTAAATGTGAAATTAATATCATTGGATTCATCATCAAAGACACTTTAAAGCTAACTTATACACTTAGCTATTTACACAAATATTTATAGATAAGACGAAGGGTCAAAGTAACGAAAAAAGTGTCATATAAAAAAGAATGGAGGGAGTAGGCAGTAAGCAAGAGTGTTCCGCTCGTTCATTACTCTGAACTTACACTCTTCTATGAAACGGAATGAACAATACTGGAAATCAAAGGTGCACAATCTCCCCACTACCAAAACTGCTTGTGAGACATGCAATGGACGATTCTTGCTATGAGCGGGAAGTGGAGACCATCTCGTAGCCACCCGATTTGCTCCTTGAACGCTGGAAAAAGTCGCCACTAAGCCGCCGCTGCTGCAAGAACAGCAGGAACGCCAGCGACGCCGCTCCGCAAATTGCAACGAAGTCCCACGCGACGCCGAAGAGACCGTCGCGCGGACTGGCGTATACGTACGACGGCCTCATGCTCTGTACGTAGCGGCGAGCCCTGACCACGTCATACACATGCGGCGCCACGCGGGTCACAGTGCCACCGACGTAGAACCACGGCGCGATCGCCTTGGCACCGGACCCCGAGATCGCGTTCAGAACAACCTGCGGCAGCAGGAACCCGTCCAGCACCAGCCCCGCGTACGACGCAAGGGCCTCCCCAAGAGTGCCCGCGTCTCGACCAAGGCGAACCATCAACGGGTTCATGCGCGCCGCGCGGCTGTTCTCCGCGTGAACAACAGCGGCGACGGCCGCCCCGATCAGGTAGAGAGGCAGGCACACCCGCAGCACTCTCCGCTCGGCGCCCGACCAGCAGTGATCCGAGCTCCGCCTGCCCCACCACGCGAGCTGTAGGAGGCGCAGCTGCAGCGCGAAGGCGATCAGCGCGGGCGCCTTCCGCACCAGCTCGTTCAGCTCGAGCAAGCCGTTGGCGCCGGAGAGCTGGACGAACCTCTTGCCCCTGTTGGCAGCTGGGGGAGGCGCAGCTGCAGCGCGAAGGCGATCAGCGCGGGCGCCTTCCGCACCAGCTCGTTCAGCTCGAGCAAGCCGTTGGCGCCGGAGAGCTGGACGAACCTCTTGCCCCTGTTGGCGAGCAGCGCGTGGAGGTCGAGCGCGAGCGGGGTGGCGTACCCCAGCGCCAGAACGACGAGCATGGTGATCGACGTGGCGGCCGGTGCCACGTCGCGGTTCCTCTTGGTGTGGAGTATCTGCAGGACGGCGAAGACGCAGGACAGCGTCGTGGAGGCCAGCTTGATGATGCTCTCCAGGTCCATCCTCCAGATCGACTCGGACACCTGCTGGCTGTACATACCGAACAGCGTGATGTTCATCGTCTCGAAGTGGAGAACGTCCGTCTCTTCTCTGAGGCTGCTGATTCTCCCGGTGCCATGCCGGAACCCCTGCGGCCCTCCCGACGAAGCGAACTGCACGGTTATCAGTGCCTGGCAGTCAGTCGTCGTGACGTTGAGCTCTCGGCATCCCACCATCAACAGGAAGCCTGTCTTGGTGTCGTAAACGCCTTCTGCCTTGATTTCGGACAAGACGGGCCAGTCTCTAGGCGCAAATGAATAGAGTATGCCGTAGCTGACGTTCACCAGCCGGCTCTGCTTCATCTCCGCCACCGCGTGCCGGGAGAACGAATACTCAGCCGCCAGCTTATCGCCGTCGACCATTGCCGACCCGATGGAGACCGGGTAGCCGTGCCCGTTCCCCGCTTCGTTGTTCGTCAAGAACTCAAACTCTAAGTCACGGTACGAGTAAGTGTAGTTACCCAGGAACAAGACCTTGGCCTTGTCGCCGTTGCTCAGTCCGGCCTTGAGATAATGCCGCGTCGCCGTCTCGAGCATCGTCAGGTCATAGTTGTACTTCACGTCTGAGAGGTTGGTCCTGATCCTCTTCTGAAAGCTCGACGCTGCTATCGGGTTGGAGACTGCATCGGCGTGGCTGCCG
>LAPY01000135.1:288192-299294 GCA_000970635.1 Eragrostis tef | reverse complement strand
CATTATACGAAGTTATACGAATGGAGGCACTGTGAATAACTGGACTTGTTTGAACTTCTCGCGCATGCATCCTGAGGAGGTTAAGAGGTTCTGTGTAGATCTGATTCATATGTGCAATGCCACTGGAATGGTAATGTCTTTCACTATTTTCATGTCTCGTGAATGCATTCCAGATAGTTCAATATTGAGTAACAGTTGGTTTATCAACTCTTGTAGGCTGTCAATCCACATCCATTTATAGATGTCAGGTCAGCTTCTCCTAACCATATAGAGAATACTTTGAGAGATGCACACAGGAGGGCCTCACAAGCGCCTGCCAGACAAGGAATTGGAAATCAGATACAGCTTCTGATTGTAATCCTTCCTGATGTTAGCGGCTCCTATGGTATGCATACTGCTGGCTGTGTAATATATATAACTTTGAAGTTTCTATGGAGTGTTCTCACATAAATGGAATGCCTTGTTTTGCAGGGAAGATTAAACGAGTCTGTGAGACTGATATAGGAATTGTATCCCAATGTTGCTTGCCAAAGCATGCTAGCAGACCAAACAAGCAATACCTGGAAAATGTTGCACTCAAAATCAATGTCAAGGTCTTGATATTTAGTTCTTTTGTCTTAGTTTTGGTCCTGATTTTTTTTTTCAGGAATGTAACAGTTCTTCGGATTATGCAGGTTGGAGGCCGCAACACAGTTCTTGAGCGAGCCTTTGTACGCAATGGCATACCATTTGTGTCCGAAGTTCCAACAATAATCTTTGGTGCTGATGTCACACACCCCCCACCAGGAGAGGACTCTGCCTCATCCATAGCTGCGGTTAGTTTCTTCACCCAGCTTCTGATTGTTATCCTGCCTGATTTAATCATAACTGTACACTTAAAGTGTGATCATAGATGTTGTGCAAATACTGATGTATATTTGAACTTCCTGCAGGTTGTGGCATCAATGGATTGGCCAGAAATTACCAAGTACAGAGGTCTGGTGTCTGCTCAACCACACCGACAAGAGATAATAGAAGATCTATTTACTGTCAGTAAAGATCCACAGAAGGGGCACAATGTAAATGGCGGCATGATCAGGTAAATTGGTGTTTTATCTTGATTGACTGTCTTTTGTTAAAAGTTTATATGGGAACATGCTGGTAAATTTGTGTTTTATCTGCATTGACTAAAACTGCCTGGTGCTAAATATTTATATGGGAAGATGCCAATAAATTTGTGTTTTATCTGGATTGGCTAACTGTCTGGTGCTAAATATTTATTGCAGTGAGCCATTTCACAGCGCGTTTTTTTTTTGTGTGTGTGTTATGGGAGAGGGTGCTCTGTGTTGTGACCTTTTCGGTTTCTTTCTGGAGTTATCTCCATTTCCTCTTAAAGTTTGATCGCGTGCACGGCGTTTTCTTCACATGCGTAGAACAGTATGATTTCCCTGACCTTGCATGTAGAGTAAAATTAACCAAGACAAGCCAAGCCAACCAACCGGGTGCTGCAGCCTGCAGCGAGCGGCAGGGGACGGAGACGGACGGGCTTGCAGAGACTCGATGGTCGTACTACACGATCGAGTCGGCCTTCTCCCGTCCCGTCCGTCACTGCGTGGAGCTGGAAGCCGTTCGAGAACGTCTCTTTTGTCGTGGGCGCGCGCGCGGCCTGGCAGGGAAGCGATTCCTTGGTGAAAGCAGCGTGCGCTTTGCCGCGGGGTGTGTGTGTGGGTTGGATAAAAGAATGGGGTGAAAGCAGCGTGCGCTTTGCCGCGGGATGACGATTCATTTCTTACTAGTTATATTGAATCTGGATTGTTGGGTTTCCACCCAAAGCTACATTTTCCTAATAATTTGCTGTAAATCTCTTATTTAACTCCGTATTGTTTCTGATTATACATATATATGAATCCATTTCCTAATAGTTTCCTAGCAGTTTTCCTTGTTCAGTGGTCTAGTCTGTAACCAATTAAATGCTAGTTCTTCTTTGAAAATCTATTAGTTATCTCTATTGTTTCTGATTGTATAAATATGAATCCAATTGCACCAAAATTGACGCATTTATCTCAGTTTGGATGCCAGCATCTGTATCTGTATAGTTCCTTAAGCTAGAATGTGGAATTACTTGTGCCATGTTATGTACTGAACCTTGCTGTGATTTATTGTTCAATATTTATAGTATTCTAATATAACAATGTATACCTGTAAAGCTTCACATCTCAGATCTTAAAGTTATTTATGTTCACATTACGTTTACCTTCTGTAGGTTTCTATTAATCCCGAGTCAAAGTCAAGACAAACAAACAGGGAGGTTCTTAATGAGCTCATCAAGTTGCATGGGCAGACATCTCTGGGAGGCAAATTGCCGGCCTATGATGGTAGGAAGAGTCTTTATACTGCTGGTTCACTTCCATTTGAATCTGAGGAGTTTCTGGTTACACTGGTTGACCCGGAAAAGAAGGAGAAAGAAAGGTATGTCTTGATTCTATTTAGCTTGTCATATGTATGTAAAGAAACATGTTTGTTAATTGCAGCTAATTCTCCTTAACTCTTCAGGGCTGAGAGAGAGTACAGGATTACCATTCGAATTGCTGGGAGAACAGACATGTACCACCTTACGCAGTTTTTGCGTGGAAGACAGAGGGATATGCCCCAAGTGCGTTTAACTCTCTCTCTCTCTCTCTCTCTCTCTCTCTCTCTGGTTTTACCTGACCTCATTCTATTGGTGAAATGCAGCTACGCTCGTTGCACCCGTGCCGTGTCAGTTGGTAAGTTTTTTTCACTTGTCCTCCTGGTTCCTATCTTAGTTTGCTCTGTTAGCTCGGTTCATTGGTATACAACTCTTTATTTTATGAGCATTGAACATGAAAATAACTCAAGATTTAGCATTCAACAAAGCCTATCATGGCTAGTTCTTTGATATGATTTAAGATGAAACACCACTCATTTATTATGTTATGTCAATGTTATTCATTGCTATATGTTGTAAATTGATTCATAGAATGAAATCTTTGCAATGTGTGATATGAAGTTTCAGCGATACTTTTTCCATCACTACACGCTCATCTTTATCTGCTGGATATAGTTTAAGAACAAACACCTTGGTAGTATGTCGTTTCAATGTTCATCGCTATATGTTGTACATTCCTGAACGAACACAGAAAATTGTCTGAAGTCTTTGCAATATGGTATCTGAAACGTCTCGATCTGCAGGATTCATGTTTTTTCTTTTCTTTGTTATGTTCTGTGCTAACCAGCTGTAACTAATTGTTCCTCTTGTGTTTCCAGTCCCACCAGCCTATTATGCCCACCTTGCCGCGTTCCGTGCTCGCTACTATGTGGAAGGAGAAAGCTCAGATGGTGGCTCAACTCCTGGCAGCAGCGGGCAGGCAGTAGCTCGAGAGGGGCCTGTGGAGGTGCGTCAACTTCCAAAGATCAAGGACAACGTCAAGGACGTTATGTTCTACTGCTGAGCTGTTCCATGTGCTGCATGCAATCTGCTGCTGGACGATGAGATGTTCACTTTTTGATAGGGATGATGAGATGTTGGTGCGATATAGTTGATGGCAGTTGTAGTTTTCCTGTCATGTCTTGCCCTGAACTTGGAGCTTGTTGCTCGTTCCGTAGTAGCTAAGGTTATGACTGAGCTTGTTGGCTTTCGAGGCCTCAATACTTTGCTTGGATTTGCTTCAAAAAATTACTTCGCTTGGTTGGAACTTATGCAATTTCCTTTTTTAAGTCATGTTACTAGTGCCTCTTTTGTTTCATGTCTGCCTTTAATCCCTCTGCTCAATATGCTATCTTTCTGGAGAAAATGACATGAATATTTTTGCTTCTTTATTTCTTTTCTTTTTTTGCATGAGTCTTGATCCGTTTGGTTCTGGAGGTTAGGTCTCTATACGGCCACAATCTCTCTAAGCTGTTCATGGTTTGGACACTTGCTTCCAGATGAGATCTCAGAACCAAATGTCTTACCTTGTTGATTCCTCAGCTCAACTTGCTATTTTTTTTGGTAAAAATGACATGGAAGTTTCAGCTTCATCTATTTGTTTTTGAAGTTCGGGTGTTGGTGAGATCCTTGTAAAATGAGTTCATAGAATCAGATGTATATCTGGTGGTAGTTAATTGTTTCTGAAAACGTGTGATTGCATGGAGTCCTGTGCTGTATGGTCAAGAAATCATGATGTGTGAGTTTGGCTACCGCTTGTCACCAGATGTTTCATATTTTGCTTCGAGTGGAGAACGAGTTTTCATACATTCAGTTCGTATTGCAGAGTTTTTGTTTGGCTGTCAGATGGTGAACATTGTAGATCAGGTAAGTGCGAATTTTGTACCAATGGATTCTTGCCTTTCCACTGGCAAGTTTAGCACGTTACGTCAAAAGTTCTCATCGAGAATTGTGCATGCAGGCACATAATGTAGAAGAATTCAGTTTGCTTCCAAAATCACCTTTAGGTATCAAGGAACAAAACGGTGCAACAGTCAGTTTAGCAATGTACCCATTGTACTTTTTGAATCTCTGTCAAAAATGAATTTGCAGTTAATATTTCCCATGTTTTGTTAATTCCATGTCTATTTTGGGTTCTTTCGAAACATTGCAACATTTTGGACTGAGGGGTCAATAGGTGCATCAGTACCCAAGACCACTTACCAATTTCCCATATTTCTCAGCGATCAGCATGGAATAAGAACGATATTACAAAATACAAACCTAACAGATAGCATGAACAACTTTTTTTTCCTGCTGCTGAGAAAATTCCTTTAGAATGGTGTCCAGTGTACAGCGGTATACATGTACAGAGCTACTAATTCCGCAATCTAGTACAATCTCCTGTCTACTGAACATAGCAACTCGCAAGCATAAAATTTTTGGTTGAGAGCTATGAGACTGCTATGCTGCAATATTGTACAACCTCTCCGAAGAGAAAAATCACGACACAACATCAAATTTGAAAGCAAGCACGGTCTCACTTGGCAAAAATTCAAAATGAAGGCATGTTTGACTAAAGCCAGATATCAATGAGAGCCCGTTTGCATAGGCTCGCAAGCAGTAGAGGCAGAACTAAAACGCAGTTGTCCAATACGTCCAATTCTCTGCACCACCAGGTACTTCAACGTCTGTACCGGTAACGCTTGAAGTTGAAATAGAGATGGAGAATCCCACGCTCAAATGTACACTTGAATCCTTTCTTATGTGAGTATTCCCACTCCTTGTTCACTATACGGAAAGCCTGTGCAGGAAATGAATAAGATTAGCACAGAAAAAGTACAGAAACTAAACAAAACATTAGGAGCCAATACTTACAATATCCTCATATGGAGGGCCGGCATGAAACCTTATGAGGCAAGTCTCACCAGTGCTTCCATCTTTCTCTATACTGTATGTTGGTGCTTTAGATTTATCCACGAGATCAGGGTAAAATATATTGAACTTGTAGCCTTGGACAATTTTAGGTGGTGGGTTGTCATGATCATAATGAGTCTGATTGTATTTATTCCATTCATATCCAGTATGCACCCTATTGAAGTACTTGGGCTTTCTTGGTCGATACTTGTCATGCCACCAGTAAACCTGCAAGTATATTGAACAAGCAGCAATCAGCAACCAACCGATTGAATAATCACATGTCAATGGACCAAAATTGCTGAATTAAGCTTCTGGTAGAGTGTAATTAGTCCTCACATACACTATCAAACTCAAATATTGCACTAATACTATATCATTACTATATTTACGTTTCAAGTATACTCAAGTACCAATCAGAAAAGAATTCAGAATAGAATTGATAACACACAATAGATAATTAACGATTGGATTATGAGTGTTGATAAAGCACAAGCATGTTCTGTTCGGCTCAGAATACAAAAATTACAGGACAGATGTTGGCTAGTCCTGGACCTTTACGAAGCAACAGTGAAACGATATCACCTGTATGCCAAGTCAGGTCCCAGCTGGATTCTGGAAAGACCCTGGCCAAAGGTATATCCGGCCCAAAAAAAAAAATCGAACCATGTGGGTACACAGCTACTGTTATGTTTATAAGGCTGGAAAAGCAATGGAAACCATAGTACATGAGGAAGTAAAATGAGGCAAACCTGTGAATCGAGATTCACTTCAGCACCCGCACCAAATACTGCATCCCCTTCCTCCATAGCTCCCATCGTTTTTATAGCTTTCGTCTCCATGTCATCAGGTACCCTTGCCTTCGCTTTAATGGCTTCCTGAACTTTCCTTTGATGCTCCATAACTACAGCTTCACGTTTTCGCTCCTGGAGATAATTCAAAGTGCAAAGCAAAAATATGAGTCCAATCTCATACCAAAATGTCAAATAAAATGAACCAGGTGACATGACGCCAAACT
Source organism: Eragrostis tef (assembly GCA_000970635.1). Classification (NCBI taxonomy): domain Eukaryota; kingdom Viridiplantae; phylum Streptophyta; class Magnoliopsida; order Poales; family Poaceae; genus Eragrostis; species Eragrostis tef. Next base: position 292,956 of record LAPY01000135.1, on the reverse strand, counting down.
GTGACCACCAGTTTCCATTTTTTGGCATATAAATGCTAAGAAGCCCTCAAATGGAAATTGCCTCAGAACAGAAATGATGCCTTATCTTATAATCATGTATTCAAAAGCAATATCAACACGAAATAAATGCCCCCTTTCGGGGTAAACATGCATCAAGGGTTGCGGAAGCTGAGAGATTGTCCTAAGAAAGATCTAGCTGGGACTCTTTGGTTCTATTGTTGTTAGCCCTTTTTGTTGCATAGTTTTGGAGTCTACTACTAGCAATCTATACTTGAGAATTAAACCAGACTAACTGCACTCAGCAAAAAACTCTTATCTTTTTTATCACATTTATGTTCAGATTAAGCAAAAACAGAGTAGGAAACATGACTCTACCAGTTCAGCCTTGTCCTCTTCAGGATCCACTGCATCTTCATCTTCATTGCCGTGCATTAACTGAGGGGAAAAGGATCCATCGTCTTCTTCCGAATGAGCATCTGGGTGCTCAGGGATAGGTTCAGGCGAGTATTGTTTATCATCTACATACAAGATAGATATCAGAAATTGCTCTCAAATTATCTGAAAAGAGTCTTGGTTGATTGATCAGAAATAAAGATAAACCTTCTTCATAGTGCATCTCATCCTCCATTTTATTGTCATCTTCTTTTTCTGATACCACATCCTGTTCAGCAGCAGTAGGATGCTCCAAGCGATGTAGATGCTTCCTTAGGATAGAAGCATGGATCTCCCTCAGGCAAGCCTGCAATGAAGCAGTTTTTGTAGATATATAATAAATTGCAAAATCAGAAATTCTAGTGCTATAGAACAGCTCCACACAAATGCTCCCAGTTCAAACCAAACTCTTGATTATAAGTCTCTAACGAAGTTGGATCATGAAGCTGCACCACAGGCCACCGAACAGTGGTGACACAGTAGTGCCTTTAGCCTGTTATTGAGAGGAAGAACCGAAATACATGTGCACCCTTTTACTGGCTTAATACAAATGAGAATATATAACTATACAAATTGAATGACATCAGCAGAGCCTATTGGGGTACCTTTGCTTTGTAAATATGAAGCCGTTTCAGAATGGCCTCCCAGTATTCAACAACCTTCGCAGTTCCAGAGCGCATTTGGGACTCAATTTGACTTTGCATGTCTTCTAGCTCTGTGGAAGTCTTGCCATCCAGGAGAGTTTTTACATCCCCCTCAATACTTGCATGCAAACCTCTCTCTTCTGCGAGAACCTCAGGGGGTGGTTCCTCACCACGCACCCTAGCCCGATCTATGGCATCTCTTTTCCGAGCCTCACCTAGCTCCCAGTCGCATACTACCATGAGTGCCTGAAGAATTCAAATCAAGATGCACATCAGATTAATGGATAATAAGCATATGATCAGAGCAACAAAAGAGTTCTTTGTATCTTATTGGGGACTCATTTTCAAACTTGACATAGCCTCTGCAAGTATCTAAGGGCAATTCGTACTCCAACAATTGGCAAGGTAGCAATTTTATCCTAATATACTACACTACTCAGCCTTGCCAAATAGAATCTACAATATCAAAATGCACAAGTATTGTAGCCTAACGATCTTTCTTTAGGACTACGCTGCTCTATATGTAGCATATTCAACATCAAAACCAGCATGTCTTGCATATTTGACAAATACTCATAAAAAAGGCATACCTGACGATTACTCATAAAAAAAGGTAACATAGTGATGCATCCTAATGTCATCACAATCATTCAGGAAAAATGTTAAAAAGAAAAAACATAATACCTCCCAGTATTTAACATTTGTTTGGCTTTCTCTGTCCAGATCAAGATGCATCTTAATGTCATCACGTAGCTCTTCCATCTCTTTCACTGTTAATCCCTGATATTTTGCAAACCTTTAAGGAAATTGAAGTAAAAAAAGGCCTCTTTCAAATGTAGTAGCATGTTTTATGGTGGCAGTAAGAAAAGATGGTATTGCTAGTTTCAAACTCCATTCAGAGAATTATACATAACGCTGGAATTAGCATGTTTTTGCTGGGTGCATATATATAACAAAACTATGAAAGTTGTGATTGAATAGGGATAAAGAACTGTTGCTTACCTTGAACACCAGATAGGGCTCATTCAACTCAACATCAAATTCATCTGAGAAATTAAGATTCTTCAGGAGAACATCTATAGGTTTTGTACGCCCCTCACGCAACCTTATCTCAGATCGAACTTTGCTTTGATCAAAATGAAACTGCATCCCAAAATGAGAACTGTTAGACAGATAATTTAAACATATAACTCCAAGGAGAATCATATGTTACATCTCAGAATCTTAAACATTCACCTCTTCCTCTTTCTTCTCCCAGTCTTGAAACTCGGCACGTGCTCTTTCTCTAGCCAGCAATGCCTTCAAAATGTAAATACATGTAAACTGTTATACATACAAAACTAGATACAAACCATTTCCTCTTCATGTTGTAAGTACACGTAAATATGTTCACATACAAAATGTAAATACATGTAAATATTTTCACATACAAAACTAAGATATGATAAACCTGTGAAATGATCATAAACAGATTTATGATGAATAAACACAAACCATTTCCTCTTCATGTTGTGCCTTTTCAATTGCTCTTTCTTCTCTCCTTTTCTTGACCTTCTCTATTTCAGCCTATATTTTACAGAACCGGTATAAGGACTAGTTAAAAAAAAACTCAAACTTTCTTATAAAAAAAATGGAACTGATTAACAATACATTTTCTCGCTGGCACCTATTGATGCAGAGCACAACTAAATGCTAAAGCTTGTCTAAAGGGTAAATGTCATATGAACCCTGTTAATTCTGTAAGGTACGGTGCCAAATTCAGTTGGTACAACTATAGTAAATTTTAAAGGTGTAACAAAGTCTATGGAAAAGAAATATTAATATATCAGTAGTAGTGAAAATTAATAGTTCGCAATACCATTCTTTCTTGCTGTTTCTTCTTCTCAGATTTGACAGAAATGTCCACCTTTTGTCCTTGAGATACATCACGCTCTATCTTCTTTCGCCACACGAAACTGTAAACAGATAAGATAAGAGGGCATCCTTCTTGACAAATTGTTTTATTACAGGTGGAAGCAGCTGCTCGAGGAATCTCATAGTGGAATGCAACAAATATGGCGGCAAAGCAAAACATGATGTCTCAATAACCTAAGAATCAACGTATCGGATACAACGGGATAAGGCTTCGATACGCGTATCGTTGAGTATATGGTAATTTGGATTTTAAAAATAAATATTTTAATTCGGGATACAGCTGCCGATACTTGCTGATACTCTAGCCGATATGTTGTGGGCCACTGTGCTGGTTTCCAGCTGCGGGCAGCAGGTCATCGAGGACCGATGCAAACTTCCCTGCTGCCCCGTGGCCTGGCCGCCATAAACAAAGGTTGGATGAAGCACTTTTCTGTGCCGTTTTGTTCAGGGAAGAAGAAGGTAAACCGTTTTTTGGTCTATGGACTGATTTGTGGGCAGGGCCTCTGGGGCTGGTGAGCGAGAAAGCCACTTGTTACCGTGAGCCCATGAGCTTCAGCAGACCGGTGCACGTTCAGACTTCGTCGATAACATACATATTTATGCTACGGACTTCGCCGTATTCAGTTATTTAGGATTTTCAGGGTATTTAAAATACATTTTTATATATACCCTACATATCGGCGTATCAGTGTTTTTGGGCGATCGCCAAATCTGCCACCCGTATCGGTGATTCTTGGTCAATAACATACAATTCCACACATCTGGCAATAAATATGTAATATGAATGAACAACCCTGAGCTGTGTATAAAATAAACTACATAAGATATGTGAACAAACCAAAACCCTATGGCTGCTTCAGAAAAATCTCATGTTAACATAAAAATTGGTCAATTCAGCAGTTAAAAGAAACGTTTACATGGCGACAGTAATGGTGGTCATACTAGTTGGAGCATCACTTAGAACAGCTTTCATTTTTATGTTTTACTACAGCCTAAGTTGTCCGACTCTTCATGTGTTGGTTAGCTAGCCAGTAAGCCATTTATTTGAGCATTAGTTGAAAAACTTCGCTACTTATAAACACCACTAAAAGTTTCACCACACTGCAAGCACCACGGTATTGATGAATTGATGTACAACTAAACCACCCCGATATCTTCCCAAGTACAATTATCGCCTTAGACGACCAGGCATTTGAGAAATCAAGTTGCACTTCAGATTTAAAAATGTTCTCTAGGGCTCTCTAATAGTTTTGTTTTGACATGTAGAGAGTCAAACAATGTTGTGCATTTCCTTACTAGGCGAGGCATAGGGATACTTCACGGCACCCAGGTGTGAGTGGATGTGGCACCGGACTTTGTTTCAAGTCATTGGCCAATGATTTGGCAGTGCCATTTGGTTAATGATGAATGAGAAGCATTTTGACACAGAAAGGGATGAAGGATCCACAGGCAAAACTTCCTGCTGCCCCTCTTCCTCTGGGTTCCCTCTGTTCTGGAGCAGTTGATAACAAATTTTGGCATCGTTTGTTTTTATAGGTTACGCCGATTTGATAAATTTGAACCCAAAACTCTTCCCAAGATAATCAGTATAACTAATGGTCCACTTAATTGCGCAGACGAGGGAAACGGATTCGCATACTTCTCTGTTAGGTTGGGATCGCCGAAGGGGTTCGAATCGTTGGAGTACCCCGAAACAGCATTAGCCTTCAGCTTCTTCGCCACCTTTTCAGCCTGCACAATTACCACCGCCGACGGGTTAGCAACCAAAGCCTTA
>LAPY01000135.1:237079-249166 GCA_000970635.1 Eragrostis tef | reverse complement strand
GGTTCTGGACGCGGGCGTCCGCATCGCCGTGCGGTCCTACACGCACTGCCCCCAGACGGCGCGCATGTACTACAAGCCCCCCACCACGACTGCCCCCTCGTCTTCCTACGGCGGAGAGAAGGCCGCGTCCGGCGGAGGGGCTGACGCGAGGACGACGAAGCAGCTGCAGCAAGCGGCGGTGGCGGCCACGGCGGTGCAGATGATCTTGTACGGCCGCGCAGCGTAGGATCGGGCAGCGCAGCACGCGTCCACCACGGCGGATCAATGGAGGCGGTGGCAAGAAAGAAGAAAATCATTCGGTTGTTCGGCAGGCTGCAGCTGCAGGCAGAAACACTATAGTAACTGCAGAAGAAATAACTGAAACACTGTAGCTGCTGCAAAGCAGCCGCTGCAAAGAAGCCAGACGAATTGTTCGAGATGGAGCAGGCTGTTGTTGTCCTCGAGATTCGAGTAGCGGTTCTTTTGCGTTTCTTTCTTTCTGTTCGTCGAATCGGTGGTACGAGAACTTTGTTTTTCCGACGAACTCGAATGTGAGTCGAGGGCGTTGAGAGTAGTTGAGGCTGAAACTAACGTTCTTGAATCTTGATTTTTTTTCTTTGATTAATCAATGGATCGAGTTGAAACTATTCTGAGAGAACGTATGATATGCCAATTGAATTTCGAAATTTACTGGACGTTGCGTCATACATGATTACGTAGCGTTCATGAGATTCTTGATGTTTTGGTGGCTCAATAAGACAGCAAATTCCCCGACTTGCTTTAGCGTCAAATGCTTTTTTCCCTATGTTTTTCCTTCATCATCACGCGTTCAGTGGAACTGACATAATGAACAACTGAAGAGGGGAAATCGGTGCATAACCTCTTAGGGGAAGTGGATCTTGGGGCCGTGGATGCCAACATATGCTCGTGTTTCTGGGCAAAGAACATTCCCACACGGTGAGCCGTGTCACGACAATGTCATAGTGGAAAATGATCCATCACAAAATATCCCCGAACGCTGGAGCTTGCTTTTTTGTTCTTACCAGCATATAAAACGGCTGTTTCTGCATAAGAACTTAGACGGCTTCTTTTCATGTGAAGTGAAGTCATCGTCACGTCGTCAGTGGACAATGAAAGCATGAAAAGTCACTTGAGTTTGTTAGGAGCATCCTGGTCCAACAACGAACGATCTTGCGAATGTTTATGCAGGCATGAAGAACCAAACAAATGCAGGTTATTCTTAGCGGATTAAAGGATCTTTTTGTCATATACTCTGTTTTTAAAATGTTGACGTAGCACGGAAGGAATACAATGTAAGAAACAAAAAAGAGGTTGTCAGCCAATGCAACAATCAGCCTGTTCGCCTCGCTGCTTTGCAGCGGCTGCTTTGCAGCAGCTACAGTATTTCAGTTATTTTTTCTACAGCCGCTACAGTGTTTTTGCAGTCGCTACAGTGTTCGCAGTTATTTTCTGCAGCTGCAGCCTCTGGCCAATAGGTCAGGCTGGGATTCAAAAGCTGTGGCTCAACAAGCAAACGAGTTCTCAGCGGCAGATGTAAGCAGCATGAAGGCCAAAAAAGGAAAAAAAAAATACCTGCTACGTAGTGCTTCCTCAAACAGAAGACTACCTTTTAACTGTACATCATATTTTCTTAACAAACTTCTAGGAAATGTTATACACCACTAATTGGATTGGATCCTTTTGATTTTTCTTAGACCTTGCTTCTTCGACCACTCTGAAAAGAGGGTGGTATATATTCTCTCAACTTTTTTTTATTAGCAAGCTTACATGAAGTTTCGTGTCCACAAGGTTTTGCGGCCCGTGGGTAGCATTGCAACAAAGGCCCAACCAGCCTGCAATGACAGTTGCTGCAGGCTGCTGGTTCTTTTTTCTCCCTTCTTATTATTCTTCTGTGAGACCCCTCAAATGAACTGACTGAAAATTAAATCAAGGAAAAATGTTCATACTCCCTCGAACAATCGTGTTTGTCCATCTAGCACCTCAAATGATCCAGAGTCTATCCAGTCTACTTAATGAAGGTATTGACCCATACATGATTGACCGATACAGCAAGGAGTAAAATCCAGCATCCGCAACAGAACCAGCGTTCATGAATGAATTCTGCGGCTACTTACATGTAAAAACGGTTTGTAAAGGCATATCCGCGAATAGATTTCTCTACAAAACACACGAATTTCAAAGGAACAACGCATTTCTTAGTTCTTACACAGCTCATTCGAACATGTGGACCGTGTTAGTGGCCAACGCTGGGAGGGCACGTGCCGCCGACGTTGTTCCCGTAGGTGCAGTTGGACGGCTGCGCCGAAGAGTCCGTGCCCGTGAACTCCACCGCGACGGCCCGATCGATCGCCACGTCAGAGACTCCATGGCTCACCACCGGCCGTGCGGCGACGCCAACGCCGGAGCTGAGGAAGACGAGCACAAAAACACCAGCCGCTGCAAACATCGGCGACCGCATGGCGGACGCCGATCGGTTCCAAGAAGGCAGCGTAGCGAGTTTGGTTGCAGCGCAGAATGCCTGCGCAGTGTGTTCTTGCATGTGTCTCCCAGGCGAACTACGCATGCGAGTTTCTGCCGCGCGCGTGTGTATAAATACACGCAAAAACACGAGCCGCAGACGGCAAGTTGATTGAGATGTTGTGCACTGTGATTTGACCCTGGAAAATTGGAAATGGTTGTCTTCCAGCTACCCAGCGAAGAGAAAACCCGGCGTTGATTTGGAATGCGCCTTCCATTCCACTATCAGGTTCAGATTTCCAGTCTGCATGCTGCTAGGCAGTTTCTTCAGTCTGCGGCGACGCAACAAAAATGCTAAGTGGGAGCGATGCATTCTAACTCCTTTTTCGTACGTGTCAACCCGAGAACTATCTATTTCTCTCATCGTTGGGCGCATGCTTGTTGACTGATTGGAAGCTGCTGTTGGATCGAGATTTTTTTCAGAGAGTACGGCGAGCCCTTTGGAAATTGGAAGGTGGGGCATTTAGCACTTGCAGAGCGCTGGCCACCTGAACTGGAAGACGTGGATGATCGCTTGTCAGGGAGAAATGCATCATGCGACGGGCCTAACACGAGCCCTTTCGGCTGGAGCCTGGTCCGCGTGCGTGTGTTGGATTTAGAGCACCACCACCCAAGCCAAAGGTCGGCCGTCGGCGCTGGCACTCGCACGTGGACCGGCGCGCCGTGATGGATGCGCCGTCCGCTGGAAATGAGGCGGCTGCGAGACACTGAGAAAACGAAGAATGCACGTTACGGTCGAACGCTGTTTTGGTGGTAAATCTGCTATGTAACGTAAGACTCTTGCCGATTAATACCAGAGCTAGATTGTTTCCCGTGAAATTCGTGGGTTCTAAGTTTACCACAAAATTGTTCTCAGAACGTAGTAAATTCTTGCATCAAAAATATGTTTTGATCGCACATGATTTTTTACTTCTGCCAGACATGTGTATGGTTGGCCAGGGGCCAGGGCAGAGCGCAGCGACATTACTTCCTCACGGAAGTACTAATAAGCAAGAGAAAACTTGCCCGCAAAAAAAAAAAGAAGCAAGAGAAAACTGAATACATTTTGCGAGAATGGAAAGGAAAAAAAATCCAGATAGACCGTCTCCCAAAGAAAGCAAGCTCTGCAAACTGTATATACACTGGGTCACCTCGCAGGTACAAAAAAGATCTGCAACGCAACTCACTTCACGGAGAAAAAAAGGTCGGCGCACTTCCATACCCACAAGGCCGCAACCACAACCACATGCAGTCGGCATGACAGCAACAATACGCACATGCTCCACTATAATCACTTCATTATTACTTACAACCTGCCAAATGGGTACAATCACCGGTTAGTTCAGACTGAAGATAAATTACTGGTACCAAGTCACGAGGGTGGTGGTAACCAAGAAAAGAAAAGAAAAAAAAAACTAATCGGTCATTCAGTAAAATCAGTCAATTTTAGCTTCAGCTGACTGAAGCATTACATCACATACCTGCAAAAACAGTCACCGCCACTGAAGGTCTGAAGCAGTAAATCTTCAGTTAATCGAGTTCCTTCCAAGAAACTCCCATCTTCCGGAGCTCTCTGAGGCTGCTAGCTATGTCGCGGATCAGCTCCTCCCCTTCTTTGCCATTCCTCAGCGAGTTTACGCTGTGCTCCAGGAAGCTCCTGTCAGCTTCCAGCGCTAGCAGCCTTCCACTGACTTCAGAAATCTCTTCTTCGAAAGAAGCCAGGTCATTCTCACTGATCATGGCATGGTACTGCCCCTTTGGATCATCTTTACAATGTATGGAGTCCCTGAAGCCACTGCCATTTCTTGGTAGATTATTGTCAAATACCAAATCATTCGTTTTGCCTTGCTCGACATCATCTTCGTACACATCTCCAATGTTAACTGAATCTTCTCTGTCATCACCAAGCTTTGACAATGGGATGTGCTTGCTGTTGTTTGAGAACTGGTAAAGCTTCTGCTTCAGTTTCTTCAAACGTCTTGAGACGTATGCCTTCTCATCCTCGAAACAGGAGAGTGATACAGTCGCCTTGGAGGAAATAGAATCCTGTCCTTTCGGACACGAAAGGCGCATGTGGTCGCGTATTTCGTCAACGAGCAACTGATCTCTGAGTTTCACCTTGTAGCTCTCGACCTCGACCTGAAGTGTCTGAACCATTTCGGTCATCTTCTGAAGGTCCTCTCGGTCGTACTCGCTTTGTTCTTCCATCATCCTCTGGTACTGCAAGGCTTCCATATGCATTGCTGCCTTCTCTTCCTGCAGTCTAGTGATCATAGCCATTGTTTGGTTCGCCGCAACCGCTGAAGCATTTCTTTCTTCCTCCAGCTCCTTCCAAAGACGGCTTATTGACTGACGGTCCAATTCAATTTGCCGCTTGAGTTGATCGATTGTGCAGTCAACTTCAACTTCATTCACCATGCTCTCAGAAATAACTGAGTGGTTCCTCCTAAAGGAGAGTGCTCTAGCAATATTGTGCAGAATTGCTTGTTCACTTTGGTCTTGTAGAGTAGGACTATAAATGTCAGTTGCGTTAGAAGTATTAGATAGCTGTGACAGCAGTAACTTCAAATCTTCATGAGCATTAAAAGAATCATTGCTCGTTGTCATGTGCGTAAATCCAGCTTTGTTTTCACCTTCCATGGTGTCTGTTGCAGCCGATCTAGTAGTAGCTACTGTCAAATCCTCGGTAGAACCAAGAGCGCTATGCCAAACATCTTCTTCTGATTTATCTACCGGCAGAGAGAGAGCATTGTGAGCAAATGCAAAATAAAGAATCGTAAGGGGGATAGCATAATTGGACATGAAAATATAGATGGATAATGCACACCTATTGTGTCAAAATCTTTAGTAATTTGCTGATCATCTTTGGTGGGAAGATCAATTGACTGAAGATTTGCTTTGCCATCAGCTTGGATGCTGCACATATCCACTGAATTTTCAGAAGGTTTACTGTCAGAAACACCATTCTGGACTAGTATCAACTCAGACTGTCCAGGTACTTGCTCCTGTACGTTGTCATATGGAGGAATGCCTTCTGCAATATCTGTCTGTGGATGACCCAAAATACTTCCTGCCTTCAAATCACTGGCATCATCCTTCTGAAAACTTTCAGCATTGCCAACAAGATGGCAGGGTTCCGATTCAGAATCAGAGGTCCTCAACTCACTGTACAATGCATAATTGATCTCATTGCTGTGCTGATGAAATCTTGAAACATCTTTACAAAGATCCTCAATGCCAATGCCACTAGCTTCGTTCTGAAGAACCACAAAAGGATATGGCTTCAGTTTCAATGGCCTTGAGCAGCATGAGCACAGAGTATCCTTCTTCCCGACTGATGCTTCATTTGCATCATATCTCAAACTGAAGTTGTTTCTGTAACCCACATTTTTAATCCCGACACCCAGTTTCCCCACCAAGGACTGGTACGTCTGAAGGTTCGACTTATTGTCGGTAGCAAACGACAGAAGACAGTCTTCGCACATACTATGGACATCAACAAGCTTTTTGTGAATGTGGCAAAATGCCCATGACGATGCTTCTGCTTTGTGAGAACTGCACATCAAGTCACGGTAAAAACCCGGCTGCGAATTGACCAATACATGATCCAACCTTGTGCACACTGGGCATGGCGGTTGCAGCTTGCAAAGGCGCGCAAACGTTGTCACCAGATAGGAGAGTAGCCCCTCAAGAAGCAGGAGGAGCATCAAAATCCATTCAAGCAATACTGAACATAATAGAGCAGATAACTGCTGATATCTCCTACAGTTAACAGTACTTGTTCTAGAAGCCATGGACTTATAGCTTAGGATGGAAAGCTGTCACCAGACATATAACTTGTGTTTCCTTGGGACGATGAGATTTTTGCAAAAGAACTGCAAAAGATATTGTCAGCAATACAGGAAAAAGCCTAAATCAAATAGCTAGCGCAGTGGTACTATAATCCTCCTACTCAAATTCCCATATTTGAAGAGAATTAGGGTTGAGGGTTTTAGGAATGAAACTTGTAAGCACCACAATTACCTGCCTTCTGTCAAAATTTAGACAGATTAACTACAAATAAGAAAGTATCAATGCTTCTCCATTTGATCTATAGAAACTAGATGCAGATTATGACTAACTCCCTTCAAAACTGTGCAAGAACAAAAGCAACTTAGCCAGACTAGATGAGCCACGAAAATCAGCAGAAAGAACTCAAATGAAGAACCAAATCATAATCCACTCCTACTGTCCTAGTACACGATCCATCCAGAAAACCAAATGAACTCGAGAACTCCCAAAATCTGCATCGATGTTGAAAGAAGCGGAAGATCAAACGACCTGTCTAACTAACATACCTGCATCACATCACAGGGTTGATCATGGGCGCGTTTGCCTTAGGATTGGAGAGAAGATGAGGAAAGAAACAACCAGCTCAGATCTCCCCCTTTCCTTGTCCCTGGAGCACTACTCGCCAACTACCATGAAGCAAATAAACAAAAACCCAAAACAAAGATTTTACCAGCATCAATAATACATTGGAAATGACATGGAAGGTGTCAAATGGAGAAAGTGGAGACAGGTACCTCCAGGAACTCGTCATAACAGGCTGTGATAGTACAGAAGACTAGATGATGAATAAAGAAGGGAAAACAAGTTAATGCTGATCTTTTCTTTTCAAATTATAAACTCTAGGTGGCTTTCTCATTTGCCATCATGATATGGCATTGGATCACAAACTGAGAAGTCAGTCTAATTCTTCTTAAAAAACTAGTCTATCTGTAAACAATTGATACCTTACGTTAATAACGATCCGTTCTATTCCCGTATCAATCTTGACCCTGACGCTGCTGCATGGGCCCATTTCATTTGTCAACACAGCTTCGATACTATTCAGACAAATTATTTAATTGGCTTTCAGGTCGCAGGAGTCGTTCTGCCTGATTCTGGCAGCAGGTTTGGGGAGAAATCAGTCTAAATTTCATTCTCTCCCCCATTTATAAACGAGGGAGACAATAATTCAATGCGACAGATCGCCAAGAGCATCGGCCGTGCCAAATTGCAGTGCAACTGAAGTATACAATGCACAAGATCAGGCATGGAACTTCAGGATCTGCAGGCAGCAGACACTACAGGATTTTCAAACCCGGGCATACATTAAGGAGAACAGTGCTATTCCAACAGCTGATTAGTTCAAGTACTTAAAAGAACCGAGTGACTGGCTCCTCACAAATTTACAACATGGAACAGCACAAGGTCCCAGCAACAGAGTTCTAACGAGGAAAAACAAAAAAAAGGAAAGTCCAGCAGCAAGCAACCGTCCTCGGCACTAAGCCTTCTTTAGGTGATGCAAGGTATAAATTAGACGCAAAATGCCATGGAAATGGAAATGGCTGAGTTAGGTAATTAGGTTTGTACATTGATATTCGCAGCGCTTGGCTGCTCCACGTTTTCTTCAAACGGCCTTCACCTCAGGCTTGACAGCTCTGGTTTTCGCAGCTACACCACTCTTTGGCGAGCATTGTACTCTGTTAGCATCTTTAGAACTCCCAATGCTATGACGGTGTGAGCGGGTAGATGTTGCAGTGGTGTTTTTGCTCCCATCTGGTGTTTGTGGTGTATCGCTGCAACTCTTTCTCCTTGAACTTGTAAACTTCGGTGATTTGGCACGAGTAGGAGGCACCTTGACAGAACAAAAGGCGACAATTGAATAAATAACTGATGGAAAACCAGTCAAATATAATTCTTGACTTAGAAGTAACTAATATTCACACTAAAAAAATAATCATGCATATATATTCACCCTCACATAGAAAACCTTATGAACACAAGGTAATCAACTAAAAGGGGGCAGACCTAAGGCCTTGTCTCATTTTCAACATGTACATCATTTCTCTCTTGGGAATTTTATTATGCATAGATAAAAATGACTTACAGATAAATAAAACTGACTTTACTTTCCTCGTAAAACACAAATAAGTTTCCTTTATTAGTACATATTTTCGAAGTAGGAGATTCTAATATTGTTTTCCTGATAAAACTACATGTGTTCTATATATAAATTGTTGAAACTACCTTCTTAAGCTCAGCCTTTGGTGGGGGGCCTTCTTGATAGAAGCTTGGCATGGGTTTTGCTCGGATAACCAACGACTTCCTTAATTGTTTCAAAGCCGTTTCTTGCTCTTCCTAGACAGAAATGAACACTGAGCCTTGGTAAAAATAGATAACAAGTAATGATACTTGCCATATGAACAATGCTACAGAAGAATCCTCCAGAATACTTGGGAAACAAAAAGTTTTAGATTGTAGTGTTGCTCTTTCTAGTAACCCTGAAATGCAACTATAGCCATTCAGTACTTACAATAACAGAGTTCCAGTGCCACCATTATAGCTGCATTTTTTTAATATATATAAATAGCATTGCTAAAACAGATCACAGCAACAACCAAGACAAATGCAAGTGACCCAACCTACAATTGATTGCACCCCAGATACAAATCACAGATAAATTCTTACCTTTTTCCTGGCCTCAGCTTGGTCTTTTTCAGCCTCCAAAGCTTTGTGTTTCTCTTCTAATTTTGTGTAGAACTGGATGATAATAACAATGTAACTAAGAGCCTTTCCTTGAAATAACTGTGATCAAGAGTAGTAAATAACTCCTATAGATTAAGGAATCATGTGGAACAATGCAACCTACCTCCTTCCTCTTGTCAGCACGTTCAGAACACACAAATGAAGGGGGAACAGGAACAGTTGTCCTAGTTTTGCCAGCTCTTGTTGAAGTAGTAGTTCTTTAGGCAGCTCAGGAAAAAGGAAATAAGCAATTTAGAATGCTTGCAGCCTTGCATTATTCATTGTTCCTAAATCCAGACAACTAAAAATGACAGTGGAATGCAGCAGCATCTACACAATGTTAAAAGTGCATGGCAAAAAAAAATTGTCTGTATAGAAGATACATAAAGCATCGTTTTGATAATGTTATCTGTGTCCAAAGAAGTCAGTGTAACTTTCCATCTTCATGTGGTACAATGTGAAATAGTGAAGAATTCAATGTTTCATTAAGACAAACGTGTATTTAATTTTCCGGTTCGCTCTAACAGTGAAGACTAAAACCTAGGATTATTCTATCTCTATGTAACCTGGTGTAAAAATTAGAAAGTTACCTTCAAAATTTAAAACATTAAGTGCATAGTGATTGGAACAGCATCAATAACAGGAAAGAAGAAGCTCAATAATTTTTATCAAATAGAAAAGGATACGAAGAAGTAACAGAACATGAATCTTCTTCTTGAGGGCGAATCATATGATTAGGCTGCAACGTCTTCTTGGTTGCCATTGGTGTACTCTGAAAAGAGAATCAAAGTAATTATGTTGGAATAATCTCTTAATTCTTGAAAGTTTACATGACAATGTGTTCAGAAAAATAAAAGCAATTAACCATGTCCTCAACTAGTTAGACATAGAAATAAACTCACGTTTGCAGGGAAAAAAATCTTCAAAGTGCAAAAGGCACCTTTCAGGTACCAGATAGCAACAAATGCATGAGATAGATTTATATGATTTAGCTAGTAAGTATTAGCCAATGCAAGCATGCATAGACATAGCAATGCTAGGATCAAAATAAAACTTGTCTGTAAGAACAGGATGAAAACAAGAAGTAAATTATGTAAGCAGAGTCACATCGTGACAATAAATGTATAGATGAAAATGACCATACCTTCTTTGTCATACTGGCTGGAGAGATGTTAGTTTTGTCACCAGATTTTTCCTTATTGATGGATGGGGAAGTCGCACCACCATTTCCTCCAGAGGACCTTCTTTGCGCAGAAAGGGAGAATGGCTGAGAAACGGAGCGTTTAGACCTCTCTGATGCTGAACTAGCAGCTTTTGCTGGCGACTTGGGAGGAGCAGACTTTTCTTGATCAATCAACTTCAGTGAATCCTGATTTACACACTTATCTTCTTGGGTGTCACCTTCAACATCTGGTTCCTTGACGCAACTAGTTACTTGGCCTTCCGAAACTTCATCACCGTTGCTTCCACTAATAACTTCGTCGCATCCCTCAGTATTACCATTTGGATGGCTTATAACAAGGCTATCTGATTCTTCATCTGTAGACATTTCCACAGCCTCTTTCACAATCGGGCTGCAGAAAATAAAAATTAGTAAATGCATGTACAGGTAACATATAGGAATTTAAATAGAAGAGAAGCATGACTCTACATTACGATGAAAATAAATGCATGGCTTGAACCATCATTATACATAAGAGGAACATATTAAACTAATGACACAAACACTACATCATTCTGAAGGAACATTACAGGCGCATATATATATATATATATATAGGCTCTAAGTATGATTGAAGGGTCAGGTGGCACATATATATTAAAAAAATAAACATAAGTGCGGTTGTCTAAATTTAGCGGTTACGTGTGTATGTAACTACACAGGTACATTGGTAACATACTACCAGTTCTCCAAACTGACTACATTTGAACCACATTGACCCAGTAAAAGGTGCATAAATTTAATTAGCGTCATATTCCCTTAATCGTCCAATGCAGGAAATAGACAAAGCGCAGTATCAGAGTAGTGCACGGAATACCTAATGGTTGTTTAAGGTTTGCCAACAAGCATCAGAATCTCAAGAGAGCATAAAATATCTAACAAAGGAAACAAATAAGCCAACTCGGATAATTCTAACAGGAAACCACAAACACACCCTAGAAAATATAAAGGTTCACGTCCTCGTTAAAAATTCTTGACTCTTGAAAGTTCAAAAGCGCGTTATAAGTAATTCCTGAAAACACCCTAGAGTGACTAAGCAAATTGGACATGTTAGGACAAAGAAATTTCAAATGTGCCTCTTCGGAAAGACTACGAAGAAGAATTCAAACCAAGAGTTCCTGCTTGACTAGGCGTGCTATGATGCTTTCAAGAGATCTTCATGTTTCATAAACCCAGTTGACCTTTTCAAGAGAGCATTTTGGAGAAATCACTATCAGAAACCATCTGTGCTAAGGCTAATACAAGCAGCCTAGCTCTACCATTGGATACGCTCTAATACAAGCAGCACAGTTCAGGGACGGTCTGCAACGATACTAAAAACACCTGCTACTTGTAAGATTGATCAAGAAACATCACAGACTTGACCTTTGGTCTCCCCGCAAGCTACACATCTGCAAGGTCAAGCTACCTCCCAGAACAACCAAACCCTAAACTAAACCGACATAAAAATTACCCCGAAACCAACAAAAAAATCATATACATCAAGGAGAACTCAACTAGATCTACCAATCAGCTAAACGATGAGCTCCACAGCCGACATTACTCTAGGGACACACATCCAGATAACATTCCCAGAAAAAAAGGGGGGAATGGACAGAATGTAGAAGCAAGCAGCAGCATTACGTGCTCTCCGCCCCCTTATTGGTGAGATCCCATCGCCGCCTCGCCGCCGCACCCGGGTCACCGCCGCTCTCGCCGTTGGCCGCCATCACCGCACGAGGAACGGAGCAGCTCGAGCTCGCCCCGCTCCGCTAGCTCCCCACTCCCCAACCTCTAGGACTCCCCCCGGCCTCCTCCACTCCGTCAAGTCACCGGCG
>LAPY01000135.1:201977-213891 GCA_000970635.1 Eragrostis tef | reverse complement strand
TACAGCCCCGCTTTCAGCCAAGCAAAAGCACCACGTTGCACCCCCGACACTATATAATCCTACCACGAACAATCCCTCCAAACCCTACCCGCCGCCGCCGCTCATCCTCCGCCTCCGCTCCCATCTCCAGCGCCTCGTCTCGTGCTCGGGCTCACCTCCTCAGCCATGGTGAGGGTCTCACCGGAAACCCTAGAATCTGGATCACCCTGCGCCTCGCTTCTGATGGGTTGCGCTTGTTTCTGTCGCAGGCGGACGTGGATGTCGACACGGAGGTGGCGGCCGCGGGAGCGCCGAAGAAGAGGACGTTCCGTAAGTACAGCTACCGCGGCGTGGACCTCGACGCGCTCCTCGACATGTCCACTGACGATCTCGTCCAGCTCTTCCCCGCGCGTGCGCGCCGGAGGTAACCAAATCTGTTAGTGCTGTCTCTTTTGCGATTTTGCGTTCGGCCTGATCTGATGTGTGACGATGTGTTGTGGTGCTGTCTTTTTGCAGGTTCCAGAGGGGTCTGAAGAGGAAGCCCATGGCTCTCATCAAGAAGCTGCGCAAGGCGGTGAGTGTCTGATTTTTTTTTCTTTTTGCGCTGAGTTGGATTGTGAACTCTTCATTTCGGAGCTTGTTTAGATCTGCTTTGGCCCTGTGCTCGCCTGTTTGATCGAGTTGATATGTTTAGATTCTATAATCGATATAGACTGCCCTTAGATCACTTGACCACACGATAGTTCATCTATTTGGCAACTGAGTAAGCCATTTGCTTAATACAAATGTGTTGTGCTAATAAAAGACATTTAGGGTAATCTACACGAGTGGCTTTGCAAAGAGTAACTTTTTGGGCGCATATACTGCTCTTTGAGTTATATAGTACTACCTAAATGTTAGTTTATCGAGTAGGCTAAATGCATAGCTACATGTCCGGTTGATGTTGGATACCTACTGGTGATGTTGATTCTCCTGTATTTGTTTTTACTTCTGCCATTGAATGTCAAATGCATTTTGAGAACTGTAACAGTGCATTTTAATCACTCTTGCCATTGTCTGTTAGACAGGCTATTAGGTCTATTTACATTAAAAGGTTCTGGTTATCTGGAATAGCTTCTTACATTAAGATACCATTAGAATATTTACAAATTCATTAGGAACTATTTATCCCTTAAAACTTGAGCTCCCAACTTACACCACCTCAGTTAAGTATTTTTCATGAACATTATTGTCATTCTATAAAATATATCATGCTGTGTCTTGTCTTGGTTTCTTAAAATTACTAGTGTGGTCTAAGTTAGGTTTGACGTCCTATTGCATTCTGCTCAAGTTTTACTGTTTTAGCTGTGTTTTTTTCTCACTCCGCTATGCCTGTATCTTTTATTCCTTTACTCCTCTGACACAAATATAGTCCCCTATACCTGTATCTTGTATTCCTTTATTTCTCCTTTGACACAGCAGTCTCGGGAATTATCAAGAGTTTTTGGCATGGTGTCGGTCCATAATGCCCAGTATTTTAACATTTCTAATGATTGTTTTGCTGTTAGTTGTTTATTGTGTATGATGCTTAAGGATCAGTTATATATTTTTTTCTTATTAGTTACACTACTTCCTCACGTTAGGGTGGCTTAGCTAGTGAGTTGCACTTCCTTTGTCCTAGCGTAAGAGTTATACTGATGTTACATAACATTACTCGATTGATGACCATTTATGTTACTCTTTTGTTATTAGCTTTGTGGAATCAGTTCATCAAATCTTGATATTTATTTGACATTTTATCCTAGCATCTAGTTTATTGATATTTTTTCTTGTGTGTTCCGTTTTAACAGAAAAAGGATGCTCCTGCTGGTGAGAAGCCGGAGCCGGTGAGGACCCACCTCCGCAACATGATCATTGTGCCTGAGATGATTGGAAGCATCATCGGTGTTTACAATGGCAAGACCTTCAACTCTGTTGAGATCAAGCCTGAGATGATTGGCCACTACCTTGCAGAGTTCTCCCTCTCTTACAAGCCAGTCAAGCACGGTAGGCCCGGTATTGGTGCCACCCACTCTTCCCGGTTCATTCCGCTCAAGTGAGCTCCAATATGGGGTTTTGTTCTCTTCCAGAGTTCAGTTTTCGCTATGTAGTTTGAGATGTTACATTGAACTCATTATACCTACTATGTACTCAGTGTTCTTGCCAGCCTTTATTAACTATGATGTTATTTTGACACTTTTGATCTCCATTTTTTGCTGCTCCTTTGCATGGGATTTATAGTTGTGTTGCTCACTGACTCGTTGTGTTATGAAATGATGATACTATGGGTCTGGTGTTTGATGCAAAACTAAACCCCTTGGTTGAAGCATGCTATTGTGTGTGTTAAATGCGTTTGAGTACTGTGCCTTGGTTTATGCTATGGAGTTGTTTGTATGAGCTTGATCTTCCAAGTTGGCGCGTCGCTCTTGAACGCAGAGGTGCATGCCTTCATAGATCCGCATTGCTGTGGGTTGTGGATTAGTGCCTGGATCTGCACTGCAGCCAGTGTGGCTTTTGTTTCCGCTCCTAGTTCCGCTCCTAGAGACCTAGACGGTACTGGTATCTCAGTAGTTTTAGATTCGTTTGTCTTACTCGACCAAATACTTCTTGAAAAGGTCATCGCAGTGAAGTAACTACGGCGTGTATTTAAAATGTCGTGCGTTGCTACATGAAAACTTTGTAACATCAAAATGCCTTGGAAAGCTTACCGATTAGAAGGCTAGTTGCATCATCATGTAGCTATAGCTTTTGAGAAAAAAAAAGACGATTATACAGTTATAGGACTTGATATCCTATTTCTCATACAACAAAACCTGATCATTTTCCTCTATGGGCTATTTCGTAGCTGTACAGTGTACTGATTGGAAGGTTTGTTGCATCATCAGGTAGCTGTAGCTTTTGAAAAGAAAAAAAGACGATTATACAGTTACAGGACTTGATATCCTGGTTCTCCTACAACAAAACCTGATCATTTTAGTCTAAAAAAGAACCTGATCATTTTCCTCTATGCAGCTGATTACGATCGTTTTCCTCTATGGGCTATTCCGAAGCTGTACAGTGTACTGTTTATTATATTTGATAAATGTCATGGAAGGACAAATCAGCGGTCAAATTCTTCTTCATTTGCTTGCGCCCTTGTCAAACCCTACTGGGTGGACTGATTTAAAATACTTGCATCCCAGCCAGCGTGTGGACCGCTGCCTTTTTCAATCCACAGCAAGATGATGCTGATTAGTTTTCTCGCACTCTTTTTAAAATGTATTTATCCTTCTCATCTTGATTTAGCCGTGCAGCTGGCATTGTTGGTCAGATGGCAAAAATGCTGCATGCAAACCTCCAATTATTTGCATATGAATAAGAATAAAACCAAACCAAATGAACAGTGCTCTCTGTCATTAATTGAACTATTAAAGTAACCAAATTGTGAGTAAATTACTATCCTGTTGCACTGAAAAGTCATAAGGCCAACAGCAATACAGTGCCACAAAATCGTAAGAAATGTCTGTAGGAAGGACAAGTTGCCGGTAAGCCGAAGAACAGGCTGTGTTACACATCTTATTAGCTCTGTATCCCCCATGTATCATTTTTATTCACGATGCATATGGATCAAAGCTACCTAAGATTTGCGATACGCCCTTCAAGTGATCAATAAGCTCATCAAACAACTGCCAAAATAATTGTTGTCCAGCTCGATTTCATCTGAACATGATCAGGGCTAGTGTCAGTGAGATCCATAGCACGGGGGAACGCACATGCTTAGCGCTGCTAATCATCGGCGCCCTTCGTGGAGCCGCATTTAATGCCCTAACGATCCTGCTGATCATTTTTTTTTTCGCGCACGCATGTGGGTATCTCTTCAGGCCAGAGCCGAGATTTTTAGCAGCTGACAGTGGCTTAACTGTGTTTCGCTCTGCAAGAACGCCATGAGTGGTATTAAATTTTGATTTGGTCAATGCTTCCAGCAGCTAATTCGAGCTTTGGTTGTGCCAATTAGGGCCCATGGAACGCGCTTAACCTCACGCTGGTGGCTCAGAAAAGACGGGTAATAAGTGGGTGCATCTAATCAGTGTTAGTAGCGTCTAGAAGACTAACGATTCAGGAGCTGATGTGTTCATCACTCACTCGTGCTTCACATCCACAGTAGATAGCAAGAAAGATCAGTTAGGTATGTCGAGAAAGAAACAAAGCTGATAACATGTGAAATTTGCGCTATAAACTATCACAGTTTTAACCAATTAGCAGTTTTACATATAAAGAAAGAGTAAAGCAACACAGCCTAGTCTTTCCCATGAACAGAACACTCACAAAAAAATGAGAGGAAATCTGAAATCAAATCAAGTTCTTACTATACATCTTGAAAAGAATGCTACTTAAGTTACAGTTTAACTTCCTCGTTCCTGTCAGACTGAACCAAAGAAGATGCTACGGAATGTTCCTGTTCCTGCAGTGCATGCTTGACGAGATGGAGTTGAAGGAGAGCTCTGAGAATGATCTTAGTGGCAGTGCAAGCCAAATGGATTGTCCATGGTCTGCAAGAGCTTGTAGGTCCGGGCTGCCGTCCTGCAGAATCAGACGCAGGTTTCGGCGTTGGCGGCAGCGCGTGGTTGTGGTCGTTCTCGTAGGTGACGATCAGCATCGCCGGGTCGCTGCGGCACCGCTCGACGTGCTTCCTCGCCGGGCAGTCCTTCATGCTGCTGCACCGGTAGTATCCCCTGCACACAGCACAACGGTTTCACGCAATTATGCGAGCTCATTCAGAAATGCAAACACAAAGTTTCCTGAACTGTTCATTCCATCGCAACAGCGGGTCCTTGTCAACTAGAGTATTCATGAGATTTTGGAGCAAACCAAATGGATTTGCAAATGAAACTGATTTATGACAATAAGAGGTATCAACTATAATAGCATCAAGAAGATGCCATGCCAGCTTGACTGGCACCAATAAGAACATGACTATACTAAGTAAAGCTCCATCCATCGAAAGAATCGTCGTTGAAGATACCTTGGATGAGGGGAGCCTTTGATCGGCTTCTGCCCGTACTTCCTCCAGGAGTAATTATCCGCCGGTATATCGGCGTTCTTGTCACTGATCGCCGGCACCCTCACCACCCTCTTGTCTCTCGGCTTCCTGCAGAGAAGTGACGGGAAAAATGCAACATCAACATCACGGCATTTTCGCAAGATAATTCGATGCCAGTAATCAAACCAGTGTTAATGCAAACGGCACAAACTTTTTCTTCGGGCAGTGGCACTTGACCCCGCCGTCCTCCCCTCTCTTGCCGCACGCCTTCTTCCCCGTGGCGGCGGAGCTCGTCGCGGCGTCGGACATGCTGATGAGATGGCTGTTGATGGAGTTGAAGAAGGACGTCGCCGCCGACGAGGTGCACACCGAGTTGTTGTCGAAGCTGAAGCTGATCACCTCCTTGGCGCCGCCGCCGCCGCGAGACGCCGGCACCGGCACCTCGATGTGGAACTGCTCGGCGCTCGGCGCCTGGTCGAACAGGAAGCTCTTCTGCGCCTTCGCCTGCTGCTGCTGGGTGGTGGCGCAAGGATTCGCCGCCGAAACAGCGGCGACAACTTTTGCGCTGTTCTTCTGCAACGCCACAGCATTGGGGGAGAGGACGTTGCAAGAGTTCAAATCCAGCAGCGGCGTCTCGAGGAACATGTTCCTGTCAAACTTGGCCGGCCCCCCCCGCCGGCGCCGCCTCCGCTTCTTGGCTGCTCATCAGCGTAATGCTTCTCATCGTCGTCGTCGACGTCACCGGCGGCGGCGGCGGCGCTGGAGCGGTCACAAGGCGGTCGATGCTTGAAGTATGGCACGGCGCCTTCAATGGCCGATCCATGAGGTAGCTTGCATCCACGGGCGGCGCGTTCCTCTTGCAAACCCTTGCTCTGGCATGTCCTAGCCTGTCGCTGAGGACGGCGACGACCTTGCCGAACCGGGCGACCGCGTCGTCGGTCTCCGCGGCGACGGGCACGGGCTGGAAGGCGTCGCCGGACCGCGAGAGGACGGCGACGAGCTTCTTGCAGCTCTCCACGGCCGCCCGGTTGGCCTCCTCCGCCGCCTCCATGGCCAAGAAACTTGCACCAAGAATCAAAGTTCTAGCTAGTAGGTAGGGAGCACACGGGTATTCGTGATGGCGAATGGAATTATCAAAGGTGAATGGACTTGATCAAAGATAAGAATTTGACCAAGGGCCAGGGAATTGGTGGCAGAGGTTGAAGATTGGAGCAAACGAACAAAGCTGCACTAGGAAATGAACGGAACGAAATCAATCAAGGTTGCAAGGATTGCAGCAATGGTGGCGTAGAAAGAGTCTTTGCTGGATCTTGCAGTGATCTTTATACAGGTAGAGCATATGTGAGGAAGTCTCATTGGGTCCTTCACTTGTGCAGGAAGTAATTCGCGAGTATGATATTCCATTGTGGAGTGAGAGGTGGAGCACGATTGGAATAAAATTAAGGGAAGTCAACGAGGGTGCTGATGATCACAACCGTTGGAACAATGTATGGCCAAGATGCCTTTCCAAAAAAAAAAAACTGAAAAAATATATAAATTTTTGAGAAAAATGTAAAAGTCAAAGCATGCATCCCTCAATTCTCAAATATATCATCTTTTTTTTTTTTAATTTGTTTAGCTTGTCAATTAAGCGCCAGCACTGATAAAATAGTAACAAAATGAATAAATTGTTTTGAATATAGCAACCTACTTGGTGATGACTGAACTGATGTTGAATTTATATTTTTGCCAGCTCAGTGCCTGAATGGATCAACATCGTGTGGTTATAGGAAATTTCAATTGTTTTGTTCAGTGGAGGGTATGTGTCACTGGAGCTAGCTGTTCAAGTACTCCAGCTTGACGTTGTGGCACACAGTTTTGATAATATTTTCCCGATAATTTAATCAATCTCAACCTCCTTTCACCAGTATACGGTACATGTCCACCTTTTGATTAAAGCCGCAAAATAAAATGAACGTGTCAATGAACTGTACTTGTTGACTAATGCTTACAAAAAACATTGGAAACTGATTTTTTTTTGAGCAAAATTGGAAACTGATAATATCCAAATCCTGAAAGTGATAATAGCAATCTCTACAACTCATGAATTGGGAAGTGGTCGTCTGCCCCCGGCTTAATCTACCCCTCGGCTTATCCTGCCCCCGAAAAATACATCTTCGGCTCCCCTCGCGATCTTATCCCGCCCTCCCTGCGATTCAAACTCCAGGCGCCCTGCGATCAAAAAACCACCCCGTGCGATCCAAATCCCACCACCCGTCTTCTGCGCGCGCGCCTGCGATCTCACTACTGGCTCCGCGATATTTGCGCGCTGACCGCAACCTCCACGCCGCCTGCTTCCCGTGATCGCCTCCCGCGCCTCCACGATTAGCGCGGCTCGCCCAAACAACCCAACACAGCCTCCTCCGCTCATCTCCCGATGCAAACAAGTCGCTGCCGACTCAGGTGCCATCACGACGCATCTCTTCTCCGCCTGGGGGGGCAACCGCGGCCGCCTCCATCGCTGTAAACAGAGGAACCTCCAAATCGCCGGCGCCCCATCCTCTCCAAATCGCCGCGCGCGACCAGCCTCTCCCATTCGTCCTGTCCTCTCCAAATCGCCGGCGCCCCGTCCTCTCCAAATCACCGTGCGTCGTCGCCGTCAACCAACCGCCAACTGCCTCCGCTCGAACCGCGCAGCCGCCGACTCCCGGAGCACCCCGATCAGGATTCCTGGCGAGAGTGCAAGTCGGGCAACCACTGCCTCCCACGGGGATCAGGTCATGGCTGCCGACTAGGAATTCCCGTACAGAGGTATGATGCACTTCTATTCCCTTTCATGTGGATTGATTAGTAGTTGTCTAAATTGGTGGATTAATGGATTTTTGATTCAGCATGCCTGAAGATTTAATGGGAGTCCAACTGAATTGATTCGGTTGCAATGCGAAGACGTCTGTTTTATTAGATTCAGTGCAAAGTGAAAATATCTGATTATTTTTTGAGTTTGCCTGAAGATTGTTCTTGTTTGCAATGTGAATACGCCAGATTTGTATTCACTTCAATACTGAGCATGCATGACACAATCATAACCAATATCCTTTCGGAGCTAGAGCGCCCTCTGAATATTCTTCAAGCACCGAACTGCTATTTCTCTGAAACTGAACATTGCATACTGATTTTGTACTGACGAGACACTCTCTAAACTTGCATATGCATGCCTCTACTCTGACTTCAATACATACATATGTATTTCTGAGTATTTAGCCATGGATTCATTGATATGGTTGATCACTATATTTTTTAAAAAAGTATCTACATTGGCAGTCTATTAAGCTTATTTCAATTGTCGGGATTGGAACAGTACTCTGGTCATACACGTCCGATTTACGCTCATGTGACACCTCTTATGCTTGTTTGACGTCAGTTTGCACATACTATTTTAACTCTGATAATGGCGTCAGTAATAAACACCAGAGAACGATAAAAGATTGTATGCATAGCATAGGTTATTTCTCTTGTTGGGAAAAAAATCTCCCTTTTCCTTTGTTCTAAAGATTAACAGGGTTTTAGGAAACAATGAACCCTTTCATTTCTTTTTTTACACTGAAAGCAGAGAGCTTGTTTACTTGACGAGATGAGATACTTTTTCATCCCTAACCTTTTTGTTGGAATAAAAGCTTAGATGACTGTCATGTGTAGGTCCATTTTGTCTGCCATCTTTCAGATATAGCAGTATATTGTCATCAGTGTTGGCTGAAAACGGCATGGTCGCAATGATCTCCTTTTCTCACTCTTTTCTTTTCATATTTATTACGATTTTGGGTTAAAAGTAACATGGGAATTTGAGGTTACAAGATTTGCATTTTAATTATGCCAACTTTTGCCATGTCTAAATCCATTTGGTGTGTGAGGCAGTTTTTGTAATTAACATTTTGTAGAGTTTGCTGTTAAACAATAATTAGTTGAACGAATTCCCTTTTTTTTCTTTATAACTGCGTGCAGTTTTACTGTCCGTAGAACTCTTCTCCTGAGAACTCGAGTTGGATTTTTTGGCTTTGCGGTTCAGCTTGCATTGTCCCTTCAACTTTGTGTCCTGTGATCGGTCTGAATCCGAGGCGAGATCTGATGGTGTTTATAGCAGGAGTGGTGTTTCAGATTGGAGTGATGGGTGACAAGCTTGTTTGATTCTCCATTCCATCAACAATTTCAGGTTTGTTTACGAGGTGAGCCTCCACTTGTTCCTGAATTGAGAGCTCTCCATCATTTACCTGTTGCTATTGTAGTAAACGAAAATGTTCTTTAGCTGTACTGTGCATCTGGAAAGTTGTAACTCAGAGTAGAACAATTCTCTGATTCATCTATGATGCTTTCATAATAATTCTGGAAGTCTTGATTGTAACCCTTATGCAATGAAACAATGAAGTGTAGGTTGCAAAGTTGGTGGATGAGCTGCTACACTGGCTTTGAGAAAGGTTTTGTGAGTAAGTTTTGCCATTTTTTTCTACGGTTGTCAAACACTGGCTCCACTGTTGTAGTCAAGCGTGTCCTTCAGTTGAGGGAAGGAAAGGAGACCATTGCTTTTCTGATGCATTTCTTGTTGGCCCCAGCTTGGTCTGATGCGTTTCCAATTCATGGTTGCATATTTGAACATTGTGTCCTGCATCACTCACCGAGGAGATAAGGACATTAACCAATTTGGATAGTTGGTTGCTGATCTGTCACGAAGGCGCACAATCAGTCCAGGAGATGTCGGATGTGTAAAGGCAAGGTGGATGATTCTGGACTGGTTGCACAGTATTGGCTCCTGCTTCTAGCTTTGTGCCGCTAACATAATATGAAAAAGGAGGCGATACATCTGATATTAAACTCTATGTATGTGAAGCATGGTGGTAGCAGTAAATAGTGCAATCGAATACATATCATATGTGATTGTAATTGAGTTGATTTTTTTGGGAACATTGTAATTGTTTTGTTTGTTTATATGATGTTAATCACAATTGCTTACACTTTGTATTTGTATTTCTATAACACTTATTTTTTTTACACCCGTGGCAACGCACGGGACACTCACCTAGTTCTAGTATAACATGTTATGGGGGCCCAATTCAGGCCTAGCCCACTTCAAGGATTAGCTTGGGCCATTGGATCATGATCACTCAATCGGCAACGAACGAGAGTTTGCTCCAAAAAAAAAAGGCAACGAACGAGAGCATTCTTTTCTGAAGTTTTCTTGAGCGTTTGGTCATTGGGTTTGACCTGACCGGCCTTGAAATTCGTGTTAATCAAAAGGAAAACATAGCGTCTCGAGTGGTGAAGGCGGGTAAAAAATGGTATACGTGTTGACCTCTGCTTTGTTAATTGTTTTATTTGGTCGTTGGTCGTTCATATTGGTGGTCTCAGAGTCGCCCTGTTCGCTGACTGGTTCCTTTAGGAACCATTTTACATCACATTTGCTTGTAATTTGGTAAACTAATCAAGTGCTCCTATCTTCATCAGCGTTGAACTTTCCTTTTCTTTTTTCATGGATCAGCATTGAACTTACGACGACCCTTTGTTATCTTAAGACATCTGATTTTGTTGTCTTAAAAGTCATATATTTTCGTACTGGGAGAGTACTATGCTTCTCACGTCTGGGCAACTGATAAAGGTACTATCATCGTATTTCTTCGCAAAAGAAGGGGCACCATCAGATTAATCAGGAGCCAGCCAATGAACCAGGAATACAATTTGACACCAAGAGATTCCGGATTATTAGGTTGACGTAGGATCCCAGGGACTATGGCTTATCACGTCCAAAACAGGCCGGTAGTACTACTACACGACTGGTCCTCCATTTCCATGGAGGGAGCGGAGCAGCCCCAGTTGCTGGCCCGTGAGCCCCATAGATCACGCTCTCATTTCACCCGCCTCGAGAACGATCATCCCCATTCCCTACCCTACCCTACCCAACGACGTGCGTTTTTCAGCGCATTTGGATCTGCTCCTACCTTTTTCTACCTTTCCCGGCAGTTTGGGCGATCCGGCGCGTGCCATGTTCTTCCTGCCCATTTTGCCGTCGGAACTGTCAGCGGTGGGCCTCTTGGTCGCTTCCGCAGCTGATCTGCAGAGGCGAGCGTTCCGACAGGCTGGGCGTGTCAGCTTGGAGAAGCACGTTCGACGCGGGCGCGTCCATGCCGCCGGATGGCTGCTTCTCCGTGTCCGGGAGCAAGCAACATGAGCCGGCCCGCACGCACGGTGTATAGTGAGAGACTGATAGCTGCTGCTACTGTGTGTCGACGCCTCGACGGCTCTTTGGATCGACCGCCCCTGTTAGACTGAACTTTAGATGAATTCTACTTCACCAGTCATGGCAATGGAGGCCCGCCATTGATGAATTCTACTTCACCGGACACCGTCACGAGCAATTTCCTAATATTCCTACGCAACCAAAGGTTTTCAGATCGATATAAATTCATTAAACATTTTTTAAGTTTCTTTTATTTTTAAATCGAGAACCAAGGTGGAAAAAGGTATGCTAAGCAACGTACAAACGCATGCCCAAACTGAATATACGATGTGCCAAATGGCAGTTCATGTGATTGAGATTCCGCATCCACTAGCTTTGCATCGCAATCCGCAAGTCTCACGTGGACACACGGTGAAATGATCGTGGCACTTGAGTTGGGAGGTGTGGCACTCATGTCGTCATGTTAAGTAGGAGTATCGATTTATTCGAGTAATTTGACGTGCCGACGCTGCAACAAATTCGCGAAAAAGGGGCATTTAATCAGCCCGCGAAGTGGCCAATTGGGCAGTTAAAAATCTCCCCAGCCTTTTCTTTCCCCTCTGCCCAGATCCGCTTCGCACAACCCGATCGAGCTCGCCACAGGCCAGGCCAAGCGGCCAACGCAGACACAGCTACGCAAGCCACCACCGCCCGAT
>LAPY01000135.1:187666-199481 GCA_000970635.1 Eragrostis tef | reverse complement strand
TTCGTCGCCTGGCTCGGCCTCTACTTCGGCCGCGGGGAAGGGGAGCCGCTCGTCTGCCTCCGCCGCGAGGTCGACGACCGCGTCGTCCTCGCCGTGCTCTCCGCAGCCACCGTGCTCGCCGTCGCGCTCACCCGCGCGGGGCTCAACCTCCTCGTCTCGCTCGTTGTCGCGTCGGCCATCATCGGCGTGCACGCCGCGTTCCGGATGAACTATTACATCGACGAGAGGGATGCCTTCGACGGTGCCGGCGCCTCCTTCACAGACAGTGGATATGGCTACACGCTCCCGAGATGATGCAGGCATTCGTCTCATTGGATTCTTGGTGGGTATGATCCATCCGTCTGATTTTGTAAGGTGTTCTTAAAGCTGTAATGCTCTATTTTCCTTCTTTTGGTTTGGCAAAATCTTCTTTAACTTCCTTGTAGTTTGCACGTCTGTATAGCTAGCTAGTCTTATGTGTTCCTTTCCTTTTTGAGGGGAATTTTGATTTGTTTTGTAGCATTGTGGTGTTTGAGCGAAATTCTTGAGATGATTGGGATGATTTAAGCCTCTTTCAATCAGGGAAAACCTTTTGCAAGGCAACGCAAGGCAACTGTAAATCATCCATCCACTTAAACTGAAAATAAAGCTTTAGAACACTAAATGCAGTGCTGTTTATGTATGAAGGGGAACCATGATCAGAGCAAGTGACCATAAGGAGTCGGGCTGCTCACATGTCGAATAAAGATAGATGGCCACATATTTTTCTTAGCAATTTGAGAAAAGCAATTAATCATGATGCTCATCCCTGCTTGTGGATGCACAGAAAGTCATAAACATTTCACACTATCATACACTAAGTTACCGACCACAATGACAGAAATCATCCCTGCTTGTGGATGCGCTGAAAGTCATAAACATTTCAAACTTCATATATTGAGTTACTGACCCACAAAAGGTTATAGCTCCAATGACTTAAGTTACCGTCCACGGCAGGTTATGCCCCCAAGACCCACATTATTACTGTCAACAAAAGATTATATCCCCAATGCTATGTTTCTTTTTCTAAGCTTCTTCTATCCACCAGAATCCGGTTGGTGTTAGCCACTAAATCTCTCTCCGTTACATGTACAAATGACCACCCATGTAACAATCGCTGAATCGAGGAAAAGATTATTCGTTCACAAAATGCAGGAAGGCCCGTGCCAATCACATGCACATGTACCAGCCCCCAAAAACGACGGCAACGCAGCAAGAACCACTCAGCGGCTTGCCCTGGCGTCGATGGCTTCCTTGAGCTTCCTCCCGAGCGCGTAGGCAAGCGGCGGTGGCACGGCGTTCCCGATCTGCCTGTGCTTGCACTGGATGTTGCCCGCGAAACGGTAGCTGTCAGGGAAGCCCTGCATGCGCACATCATGTGGGACATCAGTGCAAGGTTCAGAAAGAAAAAAAAAACAGATTTTGTGCAGTTGTGCTCAATGCTGCTTAGAAGCTCTGGTTTTGGTCGGACCATTCCATACCACTGAAGCAGGGAAAAACTACTGAGAATTTTGCGAGACAGATCACCTGAGATCGGGCACATTCACGGACAGTGATGATCCTGTCTTGATCGGGGTGGAAGCACATGCCGACCTTGCCCATTGGTTGGGGATCAGTCACGGAGGTGGGGAAGTTGCCCTCCCAGTCCAGCCTCCCGTACAGGCCTTTCCACTGATTGTGCCTCTTGGCAGTGTTGGGCAAGCACCAAGGTATCAGGTCCACTATTTGTCCTGTTGAAAGCTTCACCTACATTCACATCCATGAGAATTACAATCACTGACATTGGTTATCTTGAGGCCGAAAAAGCAGGTGGACAAAGTGGATGAATGAAGCAGTGGCAGCAGGATATTATGTTACCTTCTCATCTGGCAGGTCATGCCAGTCACAGCCCGGCCTCTTTGGAATGTGCTTACACCTTATGAGATTCAACTCGTTCATCTCCTTGGATATGTGGTCACTTAACGAGTTCGTATTGCCTCTAATCTTCTTCTGGAACCACGAGACAGGCTCACTTCCGTACTGCACCACAGAAAGGAATTGATTCAGATGAGGTGATCAGTAAAAGAAACGAGACCGAAGTTGGTGCGACACTGACACATACCTGTATTGTTGGTTTGCTGGCGCCATTTTCCACCGGTGGTAGATCCCCAACTGTATCCCTAACTGTTATTGACCGGAAAGGAGCTCCTGCGGCAGTGCTCTTGACAGCAGCGTAATAGTTGCCATCTGGGAGAGAGATCTTCAGCTCTGGGCTAGCGAAGACGTGCATTGGTTCAGGCCACTCAGGAAGGGTCTCTCCAGGTGCAGCAGCCCAAATGAATGCCCTCTTCCTTGACTGAGCAACACCATAAGCCCCTGCCTCTAGGATTCCAAATCGCACCTGACATGTAAATAGAAAGGTCAGAACATTCAGTGTTGAAGGAAAAGGCTAGAGCACAATTAGTACGAGTAGATAAGAATTTCATGCACCTGGTATCCCATCTCCAGCAGCGATGCCAGTGTTAGCCTGAAAGTTTGGCCTTTATTGAACGAAATGAAATTTCTGACGTTTTCTAGGAGAAAGAATCTCGGGCGAAAATAATCTGCGAACGACAAGAATGCCAGGATCATTTCACATTGAACTTTGCTCCAGGAACTTTGATTGAATCTGTTCATCCCAGAAAACCCCTATGAAAAGAAGAAACAAAAGTATGTCAAGCAATAGGCTTCAAAGGTTTAACAAGCATCAAGCATTCCCTAGTTCCAGTCAAGGCAACAAACCTGACAAGGAGGTCCACCATTGATGAATTCTACTTCACCAGGAACAGGCAGATTCTTAACCCTCTCATCAGAAAGTTTTGCTGCTCGTTCAGCAGCCTCAGATGTGGAGATACAATCATCAGCATCACCACACTTATCCATTATTGCCCTGCATGACCATACTTATAAATGAGTTGGCGACACTTGATGATACATTAATAAGCATACCCGAAAGAAAGAAGTAGACATACTTCAAAATCACATTGCAATTCTCCATGAACACTACTGCGTCTGGATGATTTTCACCAAATGCTTCCCCAGCAGGCTCTTCATATTCAATTGCCCATTTTGTTAGTGACGCACCTGTAGGGTTAAAAGCTCAGAAAGTATGTTTAACTGTGGAACTTAAGTTGTTCCAATCAATTAAAACCTACAAAAAGAAATACATACCAGATTGCTGCAACCCTTCAGATAAACCTCCACAGCCAGCAAAAATATCAAGGGTTGTAAGACAGTTTTCCACTGGCCCATTCTTCCGTTTATCTGAACTAGCTTGCTCATCGTCGCAAATTTGTTTTCCTTTATTTTTTGAAACAGAAGGTGCCTTCCGCAGCAGCGACATGAGTTTAACATTGGGAGGAAGCTGGTTCAAGTGGAATATACACCCACTCAACATTCAGCATTCCAAAAACATGCTCAAGAAAAAAAAATTGCTATAACAAGGAGATCTGAAGTAGAATTCAGTGTATCTGACCTGTTTGAGTGCTCCAGTGGTAGGATCATACAAATGTTCACAGTAGAAGACATGCTCAACCACCACTGGAAGATCTGAATTTGGAAGTTCATTCTTCATCCTAACCTCACATTTCCCTTCCACCATCAATATAGGCACATTCATGATATCTTCACTATAGTAAACCTGGACAAAATGTCAACAGAAACAATAAAGACCAAAGACACGTAAAGAGAAAAAGAGTGGGTCATTGAAATTATGGACTATGGAACAGGAATAATGATGCAGTTGATTGAATATAAATAAATAGGCAAACCTCTCTGATATCTGACGAATATGCTTTTGCAGATGATATGTCATCAGGCCTGTAAAACCTTCTTACATTGATTTTTGTTGATTCTGGATTAGCTTTCTTTGATCCGGCAGGAGCATGGACACTCAACACATGGCATACAACATAAGGCTTTAGGCCCACATTTCTTCCAGCCTTGTAGGTATCATGGCCCTCGCGTTGGGAGAAAAATTCAGATCTGATATACAGAAAGTCATGGACATTGTATCTGATGTTCTTGAAGACAAAGCTTGTCTCTGAAAGTACCTTGAATTCGTCACCAACTAGTTTTCTCTCCTCACAGGAGCTACAAGCACCAGTTCCAATTCCAAGTTTATCATGAGGGAGGGATACGAAGCTACCTTTCTCTGGCCAGTATAAACTTCTGCAAAAATATTCCACTGGAAGACCCTTCCTCTTCTGATCCTCTGCCTTTGCACTCTCAATCCTATTGGCTTCAGAATTCTCTTTTCTGTATGTGTGGCCCCATGGCATCAATTTGACATTGACAGTCACCGATTCTTTAATGTCCCCTAATTCAAATTCTAGACAATTGTTAGTCAAGAAAACCTCCCTTTCATTTGCAGCATTGCCGAGAACAGTTCGAGAACCATTTTGCAAAATTCTTCCATGAACCATTTTTGTGCCATCACGTTTTTCATACATGTACTCAATGAAACATATGACGGTTTCTCCTGAATCGTCTTCAATTGCAACTGCCCCACCAACAGCAGCACTAAGATCTCGAACTGTAGCACGCTTGTATAGAACGTCTCCAGATACTGTGTTTCCGGTTGTTTGCCCTTCCCATTTAACTTCCTTGCAAGTATTAGATGATGACTTTCTAGACCGTGTTGATGATGGTGTCCTTATAGCATGTTCCACTTCAGCATCAACCTCCTCTTCAGCATCATCATCATCCTCGTTTTCTTCTTGGTCCTCAACAATTTCCTTTTCTTTATTCCCATCTTCTTCCTTTATATCCTCTGGGAAGTGTGTGGCATAATATTCACCCCATATCTTGCTGATCAATCTTGTAGTTGTTGCACGCATAAGTTTCCTTCTTAATATTGGGCCCATTTTTGCACTTGGGTTCAGATTCTCTCCTCTCATCGTTTGGGATTTTTTCTTCATTACCAACTTTGTGTGCCTTCTTTCCTCCATCTTCAGTACTAGGCCTGTGACAAACGCACTTCTTCGAATAGACTCATCTGGAAAGTCCGCAAACTGTTGAAGTATTATTTGCCCATGCACTACAACATATCGTTCAACGAGTGTTAAGTTTGATGATATAAATGCAGGGTGCCCATCGTCAAATTCTGCCACTTTTTTAATGACTTCGGTGAAAGAAAGCTTTGACGCGCGACTTTGTTCTTTTAAAAGGGTGATGATGCTGACAGCCAGCCTTGCTGTTTTCAGCACAGGTTCACACCATGGGGCATACTGTTTTGTTGGCTGGCGTAATTTGTACCTGGAATGATGGTATTGACAATTATACATAAGTTGGAGGAAGGTTAAACAAAAATAAACTGCAAGAAGCCATGCTTAAAGTAATCCATAAAATTTAATAGCAGAGCAGTAATGCAATCATTGGTGAAGCCAGGTTATGTTTCCCTGGTGCGCAGGCACCAGGTTAGAAAAGATAGTGCAAATTTACTCATTTTGACCACAGATGACAGTAGAAATTACTGAAAATAGACATATCTATCTGTTAGACCATGTTGTGCACCACCTTAAGTTTCACTCTAGCTTTGCCACTGAATGCATGTGAAGTTATTATTGACAAAAAGAGCTAGCACCACACATGTGTACTTAATCACAAACTAGAGATCTCTTTTGAGACACATAATATGACAGAATGAAATGAAGCTGCAAGGGTATTTACCAGGCTACGTCGGTTCGAATTGTTATGCAGATCATCGAACCACCAAATTCTATAACCCATTCCTTGATTGGGCTTAGGTAAATAGGAATCCCTGGATCTTCCTGGTAAGATTTACTTGAGGAAGAAGATAACCGTGCTGGCTCAGCGGTTGAACAGCAGCTACCATCATCTTCTCTCATAAAACCAGATCCAAAAATCACTATATCATTTTCAGCACCTGATTTCATAGGGACGAGCTCCAAAGGTATGAGTCTGGATTCCGAATTATATAGAGCCCAGTTATTGAGGATTCTTACTGGCATATCATCAAAAAACAGGCCGTCGTCGCTATCAAATATGTACTCGTCCATTTCTTGACTGCATGGTTTATAATAAGCTGGCAGTGGATAATCATTGGCAATCTCAGTTTCACTAATTTTGATGTAGAATTTTTTCTGAAAAGCCCCATGTTTCCCTCTCTGCTTCATCATCTTCCACTCTTCCTCTTCCTGCAACAATCTAGCTAATTTCTCATCTTCGTCCTCATTTACTATCTTACACTGTCCATCCTTGATCTTCAGAACTCCATTTGAGTTCATTGCTGAAAACTTGTTCAGTTCTGCTCTAGATTTACTTTCGTCTCTTAGTGCAACAAGAACAGGGAGTGAGGTTAATATCCCATCATTGTTGTCTGCTGCATTATCTAATCCAATAAGTTGGTTGTATATGAACCCACCGAGTGAGATCACAAAATCCTTGCTCATTGTTCCACCAGATTTGTTTGAATTAATGGAACGAACAACACTAGCAAGCAACTCTTCCAAGCCTAGCTGAGGATTCCCACCAACTGATTTAGCTATCTTTCTATAAACTTCAACACAAACACGAGCCTTCTCACTGAAGTGGTCAAAAAAAGACCTGTAACTACTTGCTGGCTTCACACATTTGTAATCAGCTATTTCAGTTGAAACCCAAATTACTGCAGTGCCTTCATTGTAGCCAGAAATTTCCCAGTGCTTAATTTGTCCAAATCCTGAACAGCGAACACCTTTTCCTTTATCCTTTTCCAGACCATCATCCAAGGGCATGACAAGAGCTGTTATGAAAATACCATCAACTTCAGACATCTCAAAGGGTTGTGCATTGCCATCTGCATCATGTAAGGTGAAATCAATGAGCTTTCTGTGAGGTCGCCGATCTTCAGGTTCTGTTTTTGTCAAACTGATGGCTTCTATTTCTTCCGTTTCCACCAAACTTTCCTTGATTGTGACTGTTAAATCTTTTTCAGACAAGTCCAATTCCTCCTCTTTGAAATTAGCACAAGCAGCTGCTCTCTTCGGCCTCTTCCACACAGTAGGCTCATCAGTGGTGTCATTGCCCTCTTTTTTATCATCTTCATATTCAGTCACCATTTCTTCATTCTCATCAGAAGCATCATCCATCTTATGACGCTTTGCTCTGCGCTTCTTGGTTCCTGAAAACCAGAATAATAATGGACATTTAAAGTACTCCCTCCATATTCTTTTAGATCGTTGTTCAGGCAAGGATTTTTAGTGCAAAATGAACTAGCATTCCATTCTGAAATGACAACTATTTGCAACCAGAGGTAGTAAATAAATAACTGAATGCAAAGGTTCAGATGAAACAAACGCATCCTGGAATCCATGGAAACTCTAAAGTAAGTCTGATAAACAGAATCTGAATCACACAAAAGCAGCTCCGGCATATTCAACTCATATGTTATATATAATCAGATCTAGGTGTGTCTGGGATATTAGCATGATGAAAGTACTGCCATTCCCAGATGGTCAGAACATTGAAGTTTCCGGCAAGATGATGACAAATGGATGAACTTAAGAAAGACAGGATCTGAGATGTTTTATCTTCTGCACTAGTTTGGTAGCAAATTGATAAATTAAAACGTGAACAATTAATCCGTTATAGGCCAAAAGTTTGGACACAGCCACATGATTGTTTTGAAATAGGAACAATTTAAATGTTTTTCTCCCTGGGTACCAGTTGCGGATGACAGTGACACTATTGCCTGTTGGATATTCACTCATATGGTTGTGGAGCTGAAGTCCTTCGGTGGAAATTAAACCATCAATATTAAGACAGTACAACAGTGCAGTGATTTACTGTTGGGTATTTGGGTGACACTAGCTGTGAAACTCCTTTATGAATCACAAAGTATATAATTACAAGGAACAGCATATATTCTTCAAAACCACCTGAAGCTGCAAATACAAGTAGTACTATGTAATTTGGAATGAGCAGAGATGAGTGCCATGATGGTTCTTCTAGCATGTCCTGAAATAGAGATTTAACTAAACTCCTAATGTTTCAATATTCTAGACCCTAACTCGCCCATATACCAATGGTGACTATCATACATGGGTTAGTTTCCCACGACTACAGAATACAGTAGTATGTTGGCTAAAGATCAGACTACATTTTTTTTAAAAAAAAATGTATTACTGCACCTAAAACGATAACCTATGCATTGATCGCCATGAAGTTAAAAATACACACAATGACGAAAGAAATACCTTGATTAAGGCAACGCATACTTTGCCTCGACATGGACATGATGTCACTATGGCAGAGAGCGCTTTCGATAAAGGCGGCGCAAAAAGAAAGCAAGGGAGATGGTGGTAGGGGCGGCGGCGGCGGCAAGGACAGAGGATAAAGGCGGCGCAATAGAGATTAGATTCAATAGGGAGCGGTGTCATATTGACCTAAATACAATGACCAATTGAAGGAGGATTTCTGCCAAGGCATATTGGATTTTCCCTTTTGTTTTCATTTCAATACACAAATCTACTTATCACAATGCATACATGACATAAAGTGGTGTATCGTACAAGCCTAGCTTGTATATATCAGCCCTTGCAAGTTGCAACCGGTAGTGAAAACTCAAAAATATACCCAAGATGTTACATATATATCAAAAAATAGTTTGATCATGGTTCACAGCATGTCATGGCACACAACAGTGCATATCCGTTCATAAAAAGGAAGTGCTACATTGCAGAAAACTGTAAGCCTTTTCAATTAGGAAAAAAAAAGTAAGGTGTTTCGGAGGAAAACCTGTGGCAGCCGCAGTACATGAATTCTTCGCCATAACACCTCTGTAAATTTTAGAATCAAGTAAATATGTTAACTAATATTTCCAAAACAATTTTAGTAAAAATAAACAAATGAAACAGTCAAACTGCGCTAAAGAGTTTAGCTATTAAATAAGGAAACATACATATCATAGGAAAAAGATAACTTTACCAATAACATAATACTAATCATAGTTTTAAATCTCCCGCTATAGCTGTTTCCCGCTATAGCCCGATTTAGCTCCGCTATTAGCTGTTTTAGAGACATGCCGCTAAACTCCTTAGCCCGCTATTTAAAAACATTAATAATGCAACACCGGTGCAAGTTTGCTTTTCGAACATGGTGCCATAAAAGAAGCATGGTCACATCAATAAAGCATCAACAAAAATCATTCTTTATTTGTGCATCTGGCTGCAAAATAAAAGCTGCAACTATAGCTACATTTCAACAAGTTGACATATTAGTTAACCAGGTGGCATGTGCTTTTTTTTTCATTCAAAGAGAACCTGGTCCATGTATAATGTACTGTTTATTCTATTTTATAAGCGTGTCAAGCTCTGTGCATTCCCAATACTTCAAAAAGAGAAGTTGATCAAATGTACCACAAACCAACTAAAAGCTAGCTAGCACTGGAGAAGCCAGATAAAATGCATGATGGTAAACGATCGAGGTCACCAAACAAAGAGTAAAATGCAACATGCAACAATCGACTGCATTAGTAGTACCTCTGGAGAATAAACAAAAAAAATCAAGTTTCAAATGGAAGCTCTTATCTTATCTGTATTTTGACCTCCTAGGCACTAGGCATGACTCTAGGCAACAACATAGGCATCATCACTTGATTACAAAATTGATCAATTCTACATTGCAGGAGCATTTTTGTAAACTATCATCCTCCAGAGACTAGAGCGAACAAAGGCACTAACGAATAATGCAGAGGCATGCGGTAACAACTAACTTCTTGCAAATTATGCCACATGGGGAGCACAAGTGCGCGACAGATACTCCAGTATGATTAACAGCTCCACCAAACCAAAAGAAGTAAGCAAAGACATCCCTCTACTGATTTCACAAAATATTCGAAGCTACAAACAGCAATCCGGTACCTATTTTATTGAGCTACAAAGGTTGTTTGACTGATATGCAGCCAGCCATACATCAGTTGAGAAATGAGATGTCGTAGTGACAGTATTACCAGCACAAACAGCAAAGTCTGCCGACACAGGTCACAATTGCGCCACCGAATTCTTAATCTCCCTGCCAAACAAAACTACCAGAGTGAATAGACCATCAAGGCACAACAAGGGAAATGACTCTCGCGCAAAGTTTCAACAAAAAAAAGGCGAGAAAGTGCAAGCAACAAAACGATCAGAACGAAAAGACGAAGCCAATGGAAAGACACTACCAAGGCAGCCTACTACTCCGCAACAGCAGCAGTCAACGAAATCAATCCCTAATTCCTACCCCTTCACTCACATAAAATGCTCTAAAGCAAAAAAAATCACATCAAATCAGAAGCGCACGAGGAACACAAACCCCTAGCGACCACAAAAGAGATATCGGTACACGACACAAGCCCCCGGGCTCCGGAAAACACGGCGCGATCTCGGAAAGCACCTCCCGACAACAACAGCCGGCACGATCAGCACAGTACAAACCCTTTCCACGGAAAGGGGGGGAATGGGAAGCAAGCAAGCAAGCGCCGCCGATGCGATTGCCCAGGGAAGCGAGAACGCGGCGGATCTCGGAGAAGCACCTCCAGGCGGCAAAACCCAGCACGATCAGCACAGTACACTACACATCGGAGGCAAAACTATATCCAAAACCCTTTCCACGGAAAGGGGGGGAATGGGAAGCAAGCAAGCAAGCGCCGCCGATGCGATTGCCCAGGGAAGCGAGAACGCGGCGGATCTCGGAGAAGCACCTCCAGGCGGCAAAACCCAGCACGATCAGCACATAAAAAAAGGGGGGGGGGGGGGGGTGGAGGAGGCGAGGCGATGTGGTTTTGAGTTGAGTCAGGGGACCATTTTGGCGCGCGAGCGCGGGAGTGCCCAATTTTTCCGCGTCGAATGGGGGGAATTTTTT
Organism: Eragrostis tef; assembly: GCA_000970635.1. Taxonomy (NCBI): domain Eukaryota; kingdom Viridiplantae; phylum Streptophyta; class Magnoliopsida; order Poales; family Poaceae; genus Eragrostis; species Eragrostis tef. Next base: position 188,603 of record LAPY01000135.1, on the reverse strand, counting down.
AGGGTTTGGAAATCGGATACTGGTCGTCGGACAGTCTTCCGTGAAGTAGGTGAGACCGTGAGCGAATGTTCCGGAAGGAAAAAATCACCCTTTCACCTTTTCTTTTGGCTCGAAAAGTCAAAACAGTGTAAAACGGCTCAATCCAGTGAGATATAATGGGCTGTCAATTTATAACTGCATGCGATTTATAACTCATCCAGTGAGATATAATGAGCTCAGTCCAGTGAGATATAATGGGCTGTCAATTTATAACTGCATGCGATGCAGCCGTAAAAAATGAAATTATTGTTTATAGAGTATTGCAACACATGACTTTTGTTATCTAGCATTATTTATTATATGGCATCCTAACCCGCATATCATTAAGATATGTCATTAAGACGACAATGCCATGTGAGGTATTAGAAGTTTTTTAGATGACACATAAAAAAATTTCCACTATTATTACGTGCTACATAAGCAAGTAGTGTTTAGGTCACATTTGTTAACGTTGTACATGTTTTTTTCATACAAGTAAAGATAAGTTAAAATTACAGGCGACATAGTTAAAAAAAATAAGTAAATGACACACACAGATAGAACAGAGAATTGGCTAACAAACAACCACAACTAAGACAACTACTGGGTACAAAACAAACAACTCACTATGCTAACCGCTATCAGCGCGCCATTTGAGAATGGTAGAGACATCGAAGCTTGGTGAAACCCACTATTGACCAAAGAGAGGCATGGTTAATGATTTTCTGGCAGAGCGACCATGCATGGAACTCAAAAACTCTTTTGTTGCGTTTTTTTTTAAAGCCTCCAGACAACCAAGACGACCAGCGTGTCGAAGCCTGGGCGTAAATGTTTGGACACCTTCTTAAGCGACCTCACCCACCATTCAACAAACGGTGGTACATCCACTGCGGGGGGGGGGGGGGGGGATGGGGTGGTT